>JAXIVJ010018370.1:0-23419 GCA_036785665.1 Chirona hameri | reverse complement strand
GCCGAACTAACCACTTGAAGTAGACAGTGTCCACAGGTCACCACGAAGCGACCGTCAATGCATCTTCGGTGCCTGTAGAGTGTAGGGTCACCGTCGCTTCGACGCGAGAGCGAGCCGACGGGGAAAAGGACGAGGCAAGAGACGAGACAAGAGACGAGACAAGAGACGAGACAAGAGACGAGACAAGAGACGAGACAAGAGACGAGACAAGAGACGAGACAAGAGACTAGACAAGAGACGAGACAAGAGACGAGACAAGAGACGAGACAAGAGACGAGACAAGAGACGAGACAAGAGACGAGACAAGAGACGAGACAAGAGACGAGACAAGAGACGAGACAAGACCACGCCCTGTGTGGCGTTACCATCGCTTCTTCGCGGACGGGAAGACGAAACGAGAGACGGGCCACGAGACGAGACCAGATACGAGACGAAAGACGAGACATGACGCGACCAGGACGATGGCGGCGGTGACGGCGGGACGAGACGCGACCCCGCCCCGTGTGCCGTTAGCACCACGTTAGTGATTCCTGTCGACAGAGTCTCTCACGCGAAAACAAATGATGCAGCTGGACTCTTAGTGGCCGCCGTCTGGCCGACCGCCGGGTATTTTCTCGAGCGGCGTCGCTGCGAGATGTCTCCGGCAAACGGTCACGAGGCACGCGACGCCGCCATCTGCCGGCCCTCATCGGAGCCGGGGTCGTTAATAAACGACACTGTCGCCGCCGCCGCCCCGTGGCAAGTGAAAACAAGGATGGTGACCAGAGCGGTGCGACGCTCGGAACTAACGCAGTACGACGAATTCCGCAGCACTTGCAGGGGCCGGGTCAGTGCGGCAAGGAGCATTGGACATGCTGTGGATTCTGAAATGTTTCTGAAAAGTTTTAAAAAGTTTTGGTATATAAGTCTTAGTATATTATACATTCAAAGAAATAAATTACTGATTTAGGCGATATTATTACTATGCAATAGTTATGTAAACATGTATTGAGCCCATAACAAGTTAATAGCCGTTTCAACGACGGATTATTGCGCTGAAAAGAAAAGAAAAGTTCCTGAGAAGTTTTGGTATAGAAGTCTTAGTATATTATACATTCCAAGAAATAAATTACTGATTTAGGCGATATTATCACTATTCAATAGTAATGGAAACATGTATGGAGCTCATAACAAGTTTATGATACAACATTGGCCGTTTTTAAAGAAAATATGCGTCTAGAGTCCATTCGTTCAGTTTAGCATACCGTCATACCAGTTACTAAATTTGGCAGCGTCATGGATCACAGGTCTGTCTACGTAAGCACACTGATGTGCTCGCATCGATTCACCGCCGATTCCGTCCCGCGTGCCACACGCACATGTACAAAGACAAGCCGCACAGGCCGGCCGTCGGATTGGGCCGGATTGGGCGAGTCCATTGCGGCCAATAGCATCACATGCCACATATTTTTTTGGACTGTTCTGAAGTTTTGACAAGTTTCAGTCGGTGGAGATCTGGCATCACAACTGACCTATCAATACTTATCTTGCTAATTACCACCAAACCGCTTTTTTTCTCAACATATTATATTTTACCAACATATTACAAAATTCTGAGGAACATTTCCAGCCAAAAATTGCATGTAAAAGTTGTGTAGTTAAGGAATGGGTCATCGAACTAAGACTTCTATACCAAAACTTCTCAGAAACTTTTCTTTTCTTTTCAGCGCAAAAATCCTTCATGAAAACGGGTAATGATACAAAATTGGCCGTTTTTAAAGAAAATATGCGTCTAGAGTCCATTCGTTCAGTTCAACATACCAAGTTTCATTCCGTGGAGATCTTGCATCACAACTGACCTATCAATATTACCACCAAATCGCGATTTTGTCAACTTATTATATTCTTACCAACAGATTACAAAATTCTGAGGGACATTTCTAGCCAAAAATCGCATGTTAAAGTTGTGTCGTTAAAGAAAATGGTTCACCTTTGAAAATGTTCCAAAACACGATTTGATTATATTTTTGAATACAATTGATTTTTATATTGTCAAAAATGGCCTTATATCGCGCCGATTCAGGACAGCAAGCCGTAAATTAGTATTGTTTGTCAAAACTATATGCATACTCTCTGAGTCAGAGTACTGACGTCACGCGAATTAAAAAAAAAATGGTTCGGCCAATCAGATTCGAAAATAGTCGCGTAAGGACAGACTCGCATTAGAGATGTGCCAACCGGCGGCCGGCGGTTCGCTTGCTAGCACCAGCTGCGAGCTGATTGGCTGATGGTATAGCCTCTGCCCGGGCTAGATCCAGCACCACATTCTTTCGACAGCACCGCATTCCTTCGCCAAAAAAAAATATATATATTCGGCTGGAGAGTCTTTTCAGTCAAGAAAACTTGCAGATAGGGCTTCCCAACACGGGGTACATAACTGTTATCTCAATTTTAAAACTAATGCTGAAGGTGAACTATTTCCTTTAAGGAATCGTTCGTCGAAACTTTTCAAAACATTTGAAAAAGTTTTAAAAAGTTTCGCACAATAATCCTTCGTGAAAACTGCTATTAGCCGTTTTCACGAAGGATTATTGTGCTAAAAGATTCTGAAAAATTCTGAAAAGTGTTAACAAGTTTTGGTATAGAAGTCTTATTTCGAAGATCCATTCCTTAACTACACAACTTTTACATGCGATTTTTGTCTTGAAATGTCTCTCAGAATTGTGTAATATGTTGGTAAGAATATAATATGTTTACAAAATTGCGGTTTGGTGGTAAATAGTATTGATAGGTCAGTTGCGACGCCAGATCTCCACGGATTGAAACTAGTCAAAACTTCAGAACTATTCAGAAACTATCTGTGACGTGTGACGCAATTGGACACTATGGACTCGCCCAATCCGGCCCAATCCGGCCCAATCCGGCCCAATCCGACGGCCGACCTGTGCGGCTTGGCTTTGGCCATGTGCGTGCGGCACGCGGGTCGGAAGCAGCGGCGAATCTATGCTGGCACATCACTGCGCATGCGCAGACAGACCTGTGATCCATGACGCTGCCAGATTTAGTAACTAGTATGACGGTATGCTAAACTGAACGAATGGACTCCAGACGCATATGTTCTTTAAAAACGGACAATGTTGTATCATAAACTTGTTATGAGCTCAATACATGTTTCCATAACTATTGAATAGTGATAATATCGCCTAAATCAGTAATTGATTTATTGGAATGTATAATATACTAAGACTTCTATATCAAAACTTCTCAGAAACATTTCAGAAACTTTTCAGGAACTTTTCAGCGCAATAATCCTTCGTAAAAACGGCTATTATCTCACTTTGGCAAATCTAAAGGCCTGTTTTCTTAGGTTCGTAGATCCTACCCTTGCTCTCCACAGCTCAGTTAAGATGTTGGAGAATCAATGTATTGCAACTGAATTAAAGTTCTCGGGGATAAATAATTAAAGTTCTCGAGGATAAATAATGTTTGGATGCTCCCATAACTGCCGTATTTGGAAATATTGCTCGCTCATATAGCCTCTTCATTTTATATGTGTGCTTACTAGAGCTCTGAAATGAAATGCATGCATGTCTGCTTTCGATTTATATTCTTTTGAATCGTATACCAAGACATCAGGTTATTCATCCTAAGTGAATTCAATAGTTGGTTTTTGATGTATGTAATGAGAATCTCTTCTCGTATAACTGTTCCGTAATTTTACCACCAACGATGTCAACTTTATTCAATGTTAGTTCGTTGACATTATCACCAGCAAATTATTTGCATAACTCGCATGTGTTCCCATATCGTACGGCCAAGTGAATAAAAGGCCACCCTTAGGTAACGAAGTCCCCTGGATTCCAAACGATAATCCCTAAATAAAACATGGTTTTAACTTCGGCTCCACAGGAGCCGGTATCCATAAGAGCCGGTAGTAAGCAACAAATCAATGTTCTCATTGGTCTGCACTCTATATGTATGCGTTCTTTTGCACTTACATGATTTATATTTGCCGCAATTGCAAGATGCATTTTAATTCATTGTCCCATAGAACGGTTTGGTGTATCTTATTAGTTATACTCTAACACGCGACGTAGATCATACTAAATGATAGGTCATTACACGAAGGCGTAATCACTTTTGACTGGGTGTATTGACTAATTAAGTCATTTTGGGACTAAATATATAAGTATATCCTTAAGTGATTTATTGATACATAGTATTGCAATTACTCTAAAATGGCAGCCTCTCACTTGTACCAATGTGCAATGTCAATATAAAAGGTGACCAGCATGCCTGTAATAGGCAGTAGTGCCGTCAATCATACCCTGTTGTCTCACTTGGGTGGTATTGGAGCAACTATTTTGTGCTCTAATTCAACACTATATCATCATAATGGGCCATTACACACATGCTGGTTCCAATAAATGATAGCTCCTTCCATTACTCCCGGTGTAGAACGATGTTTTTTATCGAAGTCCGGGGATTCTTTTCGTAATTGGAAAAAAGAGAAATGTTCGACGCAGCTTCCCCTAACTTTTCTTTCTCACAGATCCTGGAAATTCGCATTAGCCGAGTAGGGCAGCAGTAATCGACAAAGATAATTATATAAAGCAACTATCCGTTGTGCCATCGTCGACAGGCTGCCTGAGTCGTTTTTGGCTGTTGTTCCCAGCCGCCGACAATTGGCTGAAAAGATTGCCTCCTTCAACAACAAAAACAACAATAAAGTGTTTTGCTAGTTGTCCGTTCCCGCTCGTGCTATCGTCGAAATTACGTCTGCCCCAATTACTTATGGCTTAGGAGCCGAAAGAAACGGATCAAATATACGACCCGTGACACAAAGCTGGGGCTCACCTTGAGAGCAGTGTTCGCCACGGGTCGGGTATACCCATGGGTACCCGCTCAATTTCTCCACGGGTCTGGGTCGGGTATGAATTTGTAGCTTGTTTCATGAATACCGGGCAGGCACAGGTAAGACAATTTATTGGATATGTCGCTTAGTGTTAAAGGGAAGTAATGACCTTTTCCCACACAAATGGAGTTATCACTTGAAATCGACAGACGAGACAAAAATATATTGTACATTTATTACATTTTGCATATACATTCCTACCGAAATATATTTCAGTTCATAGGTTTTCCACATTTTTAACGACCGGTACTCTGAAGTACTTGGTAACGAATTTCGGTGTTCACCAAAATCCTATATTGCTTTTTGACGAAATGGTATGGAAAATATGCCTTCCACTCTGTTTATCGTGGTTGTGTGCCCTACTGCCCTTAAAGGAAACAGTCCACCTTGAAAAAAATGTCAGAAATGATTGAGCGAAGCTAGAAATGAATTATAATGTTACTAGTAAGCCATACAAATTTATATGAACGCAGAAAAAAAAAAATTATAATGTCAGTTATTTGGTTCCAATTAAGATGTCTTCCTCTGAATGGAGTGAATTAATGCGAAAACACGCGCGTAACGTATAATTTCACTAAGAACATTGCTGAGAAAAGGGTTTATAGACGACTTTAGCGATATAACTCTCAAAGTTCATTCATGCAATGGAGGGTACTGAAACAGCATGTTCTTGTCCAGCGCTATATATTTCAATGTTTATAATATTTATTCCCCCAAGCCTTACGTCATAATCATACGTAAAATCAGCCAATCAGCGCTAGGCGTCGCAAAAGGATACTCGTTCATACTTCTAGGACTCCGGTAGGTAAGTCAATTTTGATTAATTAAGTTTTCCTCTGAATGGATCTTTTGGAATGGATCTCTGAATGGATCTTGTTCTGGCCCTATGACTATAATCGCATTCGTATGTTATCGCTTATTACTGCATATTCGTACTCGTTCGTCGTGTTGCATGTGCATACATATATGATTTGTACTCTGACTAACCATTTATCATCTGCTTCAGTCCTCCCTGAGCCCGTTGCTGATCACCAGCCGATCATTCTCAGCGCTCAGCTCCGTCGTCGGCGCCCTCCACGCCCGGATCCCGTCACGCTGCGACCCTGGAAGCCTCTCTACAGCGCCACGTCAGTGGACGACAAAATCGCAGTCTTCATGGGCATCTGGAACGAGGCCGTCGACGAGCACTGTCCGTCAGTCACGGTCAGACGCCGCCGCCCGGACTGCCCATGGATCCGTGATGACCCAGACATCACGGAAGCAATGGAGGAGCGCGACTCCGCCAGACGAGCCTGGGAGGACGAGAGGACACCTCAGGCGCGGCGCAGCTACCAGCTGAGCCGCAACAAGGTGAAGAGCCTCCTCATCCGCGCCAAACGGAAGTTTCTCTGCGACGGCCTGCTGACGGACCGACGAGGGTTTTGGAGTCGGATGAAGAGCTTCGCTCTCCGGCCAGCAGGCGTCACCCCCTCAGGCTGTGACGACGTTGCCGACAGGGCTGACGAGTTTAATGCGCACTTCGCGTCGGTCGGCCCACGCATCGCTGCCGAAGTCGCTCGTGTCGGTGGTGCCGGCTGTGTACCTCGTCCGCCGCGCGTTTGTGCATCTGCGTTGGTGCTGAGGCCAGCCACCTTGCCTGAGCTCTCTAGAGCCATTAGTGGTATGAGCTCCTCCCGTGCGGTCGGAGTGGATGGCATCCCTCTATTTGCTATTGTGAAGTGTTTCCCTGTTGTCGGTTCTCACATCCTCCATCTCATCAACCACTCCATCATCACATCCACCTTTCCCACAGCCTGGAAAATAGCACGATTTACCCCAGCCCACAAATCGGGCGACCGTTCAGATATGAACAATTTTAGGCCAATTTCGATCCTACCGGTGCTTTCAAAAATTGCTGAAAAAGTAGTGTCCGTTCAACTCGTATCTTACCTAGTCCACAACCACGTACTCTCCCCATGTCAGTATGCGTATCAACCGTGCCACTCCACGGAGGACGCCATGCTCGACGCTGTCGACTGGATCTAAAAAAAAGATTGACCAGGGCCAAGTCGCGTCGCTAACGACGCTTGATCTGATCAAGGCCTTCGACAGTGTCGATCATGGTGTCCTCCTGGATAAGCTTGAGTGGTATGGTGTGCAGTCGCCATGGTTCCGGAGTTACCTCCAAGACCGAAAACAGACGGTAAACGGCGGCGAGGAGCCGCCGTTTACCGTCTGTTTTCGGTCTTGGACACATTCGACACATTCCTCTCCCACTGACCCACGGAGTAGCTCAGGGCTCCATCGTCGGACCAGTCCTCTTCCTCATCTTCATCAACGACCTGTCCTCCTTCCTCACCCACGGCCGCCTCCTGTCCTACGCCGACGACACCCAGCTCCTTGACCATTCCTCACCCACTGCCGACGGCCTATCCAACCTGAAGGTGCGGGTCGAAGAGTCGATTCTCCATCTCCAAAATTGGTTTCAGGCAAACAGTCTGAAAATGAATCCGAACAAGACTTTCTTTACCATCATCGGAACCAAAGCATCCCTCAAAAAGGCCAAAGACTTTCACATCACTCTGTCCGGCTCGGAAATTTATCCATGCCAAAATGTAAAAATACTCGGAGTCCTCCTCGACCAGCACCTGACATGGGAACCTCATATATCCATGGTGGTCCGACGATGCAACGTCATCCTTTCATCCCTATACAAGATCCGCCATCACTTCACACCTGATGCCCTTAAACTCCTCATCCACGCCCACGTATTTCCCCATATCCAACACTGTCTATCCGTTTGGGGAGGAGCCGCCCAGTGTCACTTGCACCGAGTGCAAAAGACTGTCAACTTCGCGGTCAGGCTGGTGACGGGAGTGCGGCGTTTTGAGCATGTGACACCTGCCCTGGTATCGCTTGGCTGGCAGAGAGTTGATGAGATGGTGCGCCAGCACGACCGCATCCAGGTGCACAGAGCGCTTAACGCCGAGCAGTGTCCTCCCGCCATCAGGGCCATGTTTGTCCGGCGAGCCCATGTATCGCTACGCGAGTCCCGAGCTGCTGCGGCAGGAGCGCTGGAACTGCCGTTGTGTAAGCTGGCGAGCAGCCAGCGTGCGTTTGCATTTAGAGCGGCGAAAACCTGGAACACTGACATCTCTAAGGTCTAAGGTGAACACCCGCAGTCGGGGTTGCGGTTTCCGATATGTGGATAGCATGTGAGCTGCATTGACCGCTTCAATTTTCTTATGGTTGGTGGTTAAGCCTCATACCGTGCGATGACAGGCCTACCATGTACAATGTGTTCTCTTTTATTGACCGCGATCGTATTGTTTTTTATCGTGTTTAAACTGTGCCTTTGTATTTAGATATCACTACACATGTACTCTGACTGGATACGTAAAACGTGGATGTATCTTAATACATGACTTTGACTTTGACTTTGACATTGTATTAATTAAGGGGTTTCTATGAAGATGTGAAAGCTACTCAAGTCCATTTTCTAGCATGGACTACAACCTGGCTATCTCAACTCAAAACCCCATGTTAACACTCGCAGTGGAGAGGGGTATGCCACTAACACGCAGTGGAAGGGGGGGGGGGGTGATTGCACTTTAGTGCTCCCCCCCTTAAGATCTCCAAAAGTATGAAAGATAGAATGATGACACTTACAAGGTAGGTAGATGCTATGATGATCTATATTTTCTGACATTCTCTTGACCTTCGGTGAATATCTTCAAGGTCAAACGAGGTCACGAAGGCCAAATGTCACAATTTTGGCAATTTGACCTATATGACGTCACAGGTTACCAGCAATGTGCTTAAAGTTGTTTTATTGGATGAACATTGACATTGTCTACCGAATTGCGTTGGAATCATTTCGATCCGACTGTTGGTTCCGAAGATATCGATTTGCCGACCGCGATTCTGGCCGCCATCTTGGACTGAAAATCCATATAACTCAAAAATGTATTGCCCGATTTCAATTTTTTTGCGTCAAACAATCCGCTATTGAGTTGGAGTTAATGTCTCGCAAAAAAAGCACTGCCCTGTTCCGCTTCCTTTTCGAGCTATTTACGAAAAACATGTGGAGGGGGAGGCACAAAAGTGCCCCCCCCCCCCCTATCTGGCTGTATATAACACTAGGCTTAAACTTATCACTAAAAAGAAACTTTAACAAAAATCATCATGAAACAATGACAAAATGACAATGAAATCGGAAGCTCACTTATGCACCCAACGCCAACGGCGACCTATTTAGTGTCGGCAATTTGTTTCATTGACCAATCAGGGACGTTGTCACGCTTCTTGGCGCACTTACTTCATTTCTGGCCCTATGACTTGTGTACAAATCAACATTCAAACCCACGGGGCGCAGTCAGCTTTGTGAGCAGACACGCACCGCCAGCTGACTAGAATGAAGTGTTTTTGTAAGATATGCGTACAAAGCGATTGGGAGCGTCGACCAATCAGCGACGGGGGCTGGTCGTCGCTGATTGGTGAACGCTTCTGATGACATTCCAATGAACATCGACTATATCAATGGATGCTCTCTCATTGCGTCATGGGTATCGTTAGAAGGTAATTAAGCAACTTTCCGAGGGTTTGTTGACTATGCCAGTGGCTTAGATTGAAAGAAAATTGAGTAAGGTTTTCAAATATGGGTAAAATTTGATCCACATCGGTCTAGTTATTGCACAAGCATTGTAATTGTTTCATTCAGTGGGTGTTTCCTCATTGTACATGGATATATGAAGAAGACAAATAGACAACTTTCCTTTCACAACTTTCAACTTTCAAGACTATGCCAGTGGCTTAGATTGAAAGCAAATTGAGTAAGCTTTTCAAATATGGCTTAATTTTGATCCACATCGTTCTAGTTATTGTTTTTAAAAAACATCGCTTATTTTACTCCATGGCGATCATGTTTGGTAATGACATTCATTTGAAAGCAGATTACTGAAACTTTCGAACTTTCTTTGCAATTGACATGAATTTCTAGAATTTTTTATTAAATTTAAATGCCAACGAAACCCATAAAATATATGTTTTATAGACGATTATTCATCAATATTCAGTGCTTCTCAAAGAGCCCCACTTCGTCTTACATTTAATTTCAAGGAATAACAAAATCAGAATATCTAACATAAATTTTGGCTTATATTAAATGACAAAATACATCCACTTGCAAATTATTTTTAAAATCTGTAGAGTTTAAAAATCTTAAATATTAGTTGGCGAAACGTGAACCCATAGGGCCCATGTTGAAGGAAATGTTATGCGCTACCTAGTATTTTATCTACCGTGATACAAACCAGAGATTGTGATGGATCATACTGTTCGTCACCATATGTAAGTACATATTTTTAATGTCCCTAAATTTAATTTCGAAATATAAAAATTGGTTATTTCACTTTTAAATTGAGATGCCATCAATTTTATACCATACATGTGTAATAAAATAATGCAGATAAATAAATCAAAAGGTCATTATTTCCATTTAAATCTTCTTTACTTGGCAACCAGATGGTTTAACCAGGTAAATATGTCAATAAATGATATGTGACAGTTGAACAATAAACCTTGGCAATGCTATGAGAACAATAACTCATGGTAAGTCAATCTATAAAAGTTATACAATTATATGTAAATATACCAGGAATGACAAACATCGAAAAGCTGGTATTGATGGTATGATACTATTATATCATAGTGGTATTCATGGCATGATACTATTAGGGTAAACAATCCTCACACCAAACACGACCTAACACCACATTTTTCATGCTATTGGTTTAGTAGAAAATATTGACACAATGAAGCACACATAGCATTAAAAATTGGCGTTAAGCCGCATTTGGCGATTGGACATTTACCCTATATCATAACTATGCTTTCCAGCGTAATTAAATTATAAATACGCTACTTCAAATAACACAAAAGGCAAGACAACCATTATGAGACCAGTGTTCAACTGCATTGATAGGCGAAAAGCTGCAGTTCCGACATAGGGAAGCAATACTTCTCAGCAGAATCAGCATGGTTGGAATACTCGCAACTTCCGGCCGGGACGGAGACGGCGTCGAGTTTGGCCACACCAAAGTTTAGCGAAAATTTGACTTTACCGATGGATGTTGTAAATTAAAAACAAGTAGCCAGGGATGCGGCAAAACATGCGGGCGATTTTGCGTAACTGGCGCAACTGCTCTCCACACTGTTGTATTTTTCAGTAGGAAAATAGCATAGCAATAGATGGAGTCTTTATTGTGCACAGCACACAGCGATCGAATGTGTACGGAACCCCTTTTCCAATGTGCCATAGCAGACATATGCCTGGATCCCAGGATCCAGCTGAGATCCGGATCGCCGGATCCTGTGTCCCGGGATCCACATGGGGCACCAGATCCAGGTAGGTACACAATAAGCCGAGGGATCGACAAGGATCCTAAATCCTGATATATTTTGAGACGAAGGATCCACAAATATCCCAGATCCTGAAGCATTTTACGCCGAGGGATCCAGAAGGATCCCAGATCTGCATGCATTTTACGCAGAGGGTTCCACTGGGATCCAACATCTTCATGCATTTTATGCCGAGAAATCCACTGGGATCCCAGATCCAACTTCGGGATCCAGGCACAAGTCTGATCCATAATCTTGGGGAGGGTTCCGTAATCATTTGATCACATATATAAATGGTCAAATGAACACCACCGGGGTCAAGCCTGCTATTTGTAATGTGCTTAATTCGTACTAATATTTGTTTTAAAGAATGTGTCTGTAAGGCTCGGGAATACCGGGTCAGGATTCGGACGACTGCAGCAGAAGCAGCTAATCTACCAAATTTAACAATGCCGCATGCTGACATCCATTCGACAATATTGAACTCCCGAGCCTCATCCAGTATGGTGTCATCCTTTGACTCGCAATCACAGCTCAGACAAGCAACGTAATATGACGTCATTCAAATTTAAAAGAAAGGTGTTTCTCATTGTAATATATCTTCCCTATCAAAAATATATACAACTTTCGAAGAAAAACATTGTTTTTTTATAGCACACGTACCAAAGATTGTATTTTTGTTTACAGTAATGTACCCTTGACATAAAAGAAGGAATATATATATCTTATCCTGAACCGGGTGCGTCAGTTTTGTGCCACATTGCGCTGTTTTGGTGTTCTATGGCTGTTCGTGATCTCGTTGCTCTGTGCAAGGTTGAGTGAGATTTGTTTTTATTTACAGAGTGTTCAGTGTCTAAATTGCGTTCGTTTTTGCGAAAAATAATGCAAAGAGAAGGAAGGTAATTAACAGATTTGGGAAACTTACGTTTAAACAAAAAAAACAATTAAATCCATCAATCTAACTTCAAGTCAAAATAGTTGCAGGGTGGGTGGCATGCTTGCTGTGGCTTCTGATCTAGTGACCAATGCCTATGCCAGATGCAGAAAAAAATATGAATAATACCAAGGGGAAGCTTGAGCAGATTTTGCATATTATAATTTTTTTTGGCTGTTTCTGAACTCCGAAGCATTTAACATTGCTTGTGTTTTGAGAAGTAATGACTATTCTTGTGCTTTGAAGCATTATTCAGTGCTCATGTTTTAGATCACCAGTATGCAAAATATGGAAACAGTCATGCTGAACATGACCTAATGCCTCATTTCATGCTACTGGTTTTATTGAAGATACTGATGCACAAAAGGGCTAATGACATGACAAAATCAGTGTAAGGACATGTTCAGGAATCAGACGTTTATGCTATATCTCAGTATATCTACGTATATCTATCAGTATATCTATCTAGTATATCTATATATCTATATCTATATGTGTTCTGGTGAGGAGTTCTTGGCCAGGTGTCCAAACTTAAATTTCTGATTCGTGAGCCATATTTGGACAAGTGCAATATTTCGCATTTATATTATCTGACACCTGTTTGTTGTACTATATTCAGCTTCTGTCATGCAATTTGAGATAATGTTTCATGCTTTTGTATTTAACTAAAATTCGCTAATTAATTATGCATTAATTTCTGATGAGTGGGCACCGGGCGTTTTATGGGCCCTTTTATGAGGCAGTTGACCGGGCATGGACGGGTATGGAGTATAGGGGTATGGGTATAGGGTCAGTGGGCCCGGGTAGGGCCGGGTATGGGTATAGGGTCAGTGGGCCCAGGTAGGTCTGGGTATGGGCATAGGGTCAGTGGGCCCGGGTAGGGCCGGGTATGGTTATAGGGTCAGTGGGCCCGGGTAGGCCCGGGTATGAGTATTGGGTCAGTGGGCCCGGGTAAGGCCGGGTATGGGTATAGGGTCAGTGGGCCCGGGTAGGGCCGGGTATGGGTATAGGGTCAGTGGGCCCGGGTAGGGCCGGGTATGGGTATAGGGTCAGTGGGCCCGGGTAGGCCCGGGTAAGGGTATAGGGTCAGTGGGCCCGGGTAGGGCCGGGTATGGGTATAGGGTCAGTGGGCCCGGGTAGGCCCGGGTATGGGTATAGGGTCAGTGGGCCCGGGTAGGGCCGGGTATGGGTATAGGGTCAGTGGGCCCGGGTAGGCCCGGGTATGGGTATAGGGTCAGTGGGCCCGGGTAGGCCCGGGTATGGGTATAGAGTCAGTGGGCCCGGGTAGGGCCGGGTATGGATATAAGGTCAGTGGGCCCGGGTAGGGCCGGGTATGGGTATAGGGTCAGTGGGCCCGGGTAGGGCCGGGTATGGGTATAGGGTCAGTGGGCCCAAGTAGGGCCAGGTATGGATATAGGGTCAGTGGGCCCGGGTAGGGCCGAGTACCAGTATTAGGTGCCCGTGGCGAACACTGCTTGAGAGAGAAAATCAGGCTGCCACTTCTGCTGAACAGTGAAAAGTTGACGTCTTAAACCCGGACCATGCATGTCAGCTGTTGCGC
Organism: Chirona hameri; assembly: GCA_036785665.1. Lineage (NCBI taxonomy): Eukaryota > Metazoa > Arthropoda > Thecostraca > Balanomorpha > Balanidae > Chirona > Chirona hameri. The sequence continues at coordinate 9,652 of JAXIVJ010018370.1, read as the reverse complement.
TCAACTTATGCAACAGAGCTTCATCTCGAGCAATATCCACTCACCCTCCATCCAGCGCATCGACTTTGGCCGCTGCGCTGGCGGAGAACTGAATCGTCATCGTAAATCGGCCGTCAGCTGACTAACATGGTAAGTTCACTTGTCGAATGTGGGACTTTGCAGCAAGTCGCCGCGATATGGCACGATTATCTTTGATTGCTGCCGATTCAGAGCGAACTTGTTCAAGTCGACCGCCGGCCACCCCGTGATCGCCGACAGTCGTCGTCGGCCGCTTGTGACAAAGTGCAAAACTTGTCTGGCCGAATCCAATATCGAATATCGTAAATTCTGCGACGACGTCGGCCGTCGCGGCTCGGCGATATCGATGTCGAACGGGCCGAGCAACAAGTCTCTGTCGACCGCGACGCTCCTCGTCGGTCCCGCAGATTTCCCGCCCCCGCCGCCGCCCCCGCCCCCGCCGGCCGCCAGTCTGTTGGTCCAGCCTTCCCCAGATTGTTTACTCAGCTCCCGCCCGGCCATTTGCCGAGGCCGAGTTTCCACAATCCAGGGCGGCAGCGCAGCGGTACAATCACCGAACTTGCCTGCAGAGAGAGTGGCCGCCACCGCGGACCGGGAGCCTCATTAATCCGAGGCGGATCTAATTGGGACTGTCTGGGGTGTACCTCTCACGTCTCAACTTGTTAGGGCGTGAGATTGCTGTGCTTTGATGTATAAAATCGACTTCGAAATTGGCTCAGTAAGATGTTGGGCGATTGATTTCGACCACGCATGAAGCGATCGTTCAGCAGGCTGGCTTTATTTGATGCGCTCTGCAAGTTTGCCGCCAACTTTGGACAAGTTCTAACGAGATACCGCACCGGTCACGACGGTTCGCGAACTTAACCGAGTCAGTCAGCTGCTTTGAACCGAACCCGTCCGTGTCACAACCTCGCACCTCCCCCCCCCCCCCCCCCCCCTCCCCCCTCCCCCCGTCCGTGTCACAACCTCGCACCTCCCCCCCCCCCTTCCTCCTCCCCCCTTCCTCCTCCATCCCCCCCCCCCGAGTCATCACCGTTCCATACTCCGCACCACCTCTGTCGCTAACCCACCTCACGTCCCCGTGCCGTCCCCGACGTCCCCGCCGTCCCCGACGTCGCCGATAATTTCTTCTTCGCACCATCGAATAAAACATATCTCACTGTCGGCCGATATTAGATGGAGCCGTCGTCGTCTGTTTCGGCGTGCCCGCCCCCATCTGTTGCGCGGCGGCGGCCGGCGTCGAGTTGTGGTCCGATTAAACGCACCGGCGGCCGGCGGCGCGCCCGCCTGACACGCCTGCCGCCGGCGCCAGCGGCGGGGAACGACGGCCGTCGAGAGCGACGGGACTGACGCGGCCGTCGAGAGCGACGGGACCGACGCGGCCGGCAGCAACGGAGGCCAGCGGAGGCCGGCGGAGGCCGGCGGAGGCCGGCGGAGGCCGGCGGAGGCCGACGGAGGCCGGCGGAGGCCGGCCCGACAGCTGCGGCAGCCTGGAGAAAGTCGCGGAAGGCCGCGGACCACAGCTGCTGACAGGCGCGACCTGCGGCCATTGTGGCCACAAATGGCGGCGCTGAGGCCGGAGACGGGACCGAATCAGGGCCGGACCGGCAGCGGGAGGAATAGAAACGAGCCGGAACCAACTGACAGCGCGCCGAACGGCCGACCGAGAAGTGCGAAACGGTGACGCAGCGAAACGATGGCTGATTTAGATCCACCGACATCGGCTTTGGGTGGAGAAATGCGGTATTTACGGCTTGTATGCAAGTAAACATTACTATATCGGTCGCCTTGGCATAGCTCACTAGCTCAGTAATCTTCTGTTTTAAACTAAACAATTATATTGTTGCTTTGAACTTGAGCAAGCAATACACAGTTGTAAGTAACTAGGTTGCAGATGACCGGCAAACAATCACATATGTTTCCTCTCCAAAACGTGACGAACAAATAACAGACTTAAAACCAGCCGAAATATTACAGCACAATAATAACATTATGATAACATTGAATTATCACATTTTCGAGGAAAAGGTCATGTTTTTTTAGTTTATTAATTATATCAAATATGTTCCTCGCGCAAGCACTAAACTCTTTAAAACCAGCACAGTTAATTACAACAGAGCATGATCGGACAATGCCGACCTGAGGCGAAGAGAGCGCTTCAAAGCAGCCAACTATATACACTAAAAATAGCAGCGAATTATATGTCTTTGTCGTAGTGTCTGCTAGAAGCAGAAGCATGGTTACTGCTTTCCTCCCAGTCTATAACTTGTCTTGTTTTGTTGACGCAGTGCTTGCTCAGCAATATTTGTAATGTTTTATTTCATCACTTTTGCACAGTGCAACAAGCAAGTTGAAGTGGTTCACCTTATCACAACCTGCATGCCTAGCAACAGGTAGTGAAACATTACGGTCCATGTGGTATATTATATGAATCAATTACTCGTAATTATGCCACGGAGTTCAGAGAGTAGAGACTTCACAAAGGCGCAGCTAATTGGCTAATCTAGGCGGGTCGGGAGTGCCATTGCTTCCAACATCAGCCTGACCCTCCGAGCGCAGATCCCCTGTAAACCCGGCTGTGCCTGGTCCAAGACCATACAGCGTCCTATTGTCAGCGTCCTACCGACTGATCAAGACCGCACAGCGTCCTATTGTCAGCGTCCTACCGACTGATGGCAAAGACCACACAGCGTCCTATTGTCAGCGCCCTACCGACTGATCAAGACCACACAGCGTCCTATTGTCAGCGCCCTACCGACTGATCAAGACCATACAGCGTCCTATTGTCAGCGTCCTACCGACTGATCAAAGACCATACAGCGTCCTATTGTCAGCGTCCTACCGACTGATCAAGACCACACAGCGTCCTATTGTCAGCGTCCTACCGACTGATGGCAAAGACCGCACAGCGTCCTATTGTCAGCGTCCTACCGACTGATGGCAAAGACCGCACAGCGTCCTATTGTCAGCGTCCTACCGACTGATCAAAGACCGCACAGCGTCCTATTGTCAGCGTCCTACCGACTGATCAAGACCATACAGCGTCCTATTGTCAGCGTCCAACCGAATGATCAAAGACCGCACAGCGTCCTATTGTCAGCGTCCAACCGAATGATCAAGACCATACAGCGTCCTATTGTCAGCGCCCTACCGACTGATCAAAGACCGCACAGCGTCCTATTGTCAGCGTCCTACCGACTGATCAAGACCATACAGCGTCCTATTGTCAGCGTCCAACCGAATGATCAAGACCGCACAGCGTCCTATTGTCAGCGCCCTACCGACTGATCAAGACCGCACAGCGTCCTATTGTCAGCGTCCAACCGAATGATCAAGACCATACAGCGTCCTATTGTCAGCGTCCTACCGACTGATCAAGACCGCACAGCGTCCTATTGTCAGCGTCCAACCGAATGATCAAGACCATACAGCGTCCGTCCTATTGTCAGCGTCCTACCGACTGATCAAGACCACACAGCGTCCTATTGTCAGCGTCCTACCGACTGATCAAGACCGCACAGCGTCCTATTGTCAGCGTCCTACCGACTGATGGCAAAGACCATACAGCGTCCTATTGTCAGCGTCCTACCGACTGATCAAAGACCGCACAGCGTCATATTGTCAGCGCCCTACCGAATGATCAAGACCATACAGCGTCCTATTGTCAGCGCCCTACCGACTGATCAAGACCATACAGCGTCCTATTGTCAGCGTCCTACCGACTGATGGCAAAGACCATACAGCGTCCTATTGTCAGCGTCCTACCGACTGATGGCAAAGACCGCACAGCGTCCTATTGTCAGCGCCCTACCGACTGATCAAGACCGCACAGCGTCCTATTGTCAGCGTCCTACCGACTGATGGCAAAGACCACACAGCGTCCTATTGTCAGCGCCCTACCGACTGATCAAGACCACACAGCGTCCTATTGTCAGCGTCCTACCGACTGATCAAGACCGCACAGCGTCCTATTGTCAGCGTCCTACCGACTGATCAAGACCATACAGCGTCCTATTGTCAGCGCCCTACCGACTGATCAAGACCACACAGCGTCCTATTGTCAGCGCCCTACCGACTGATCAAGACCATACAGCGTCCTATTGTCAGCGCCCTACCGAATGATCAAGGACCATACAGCGTCCTATTGTCAGCGTCCTACCGACTGATCAAGACCATACAGCGTCCTATTGTCAGCGTCCTACCGACTGATCAAGACCATACAGCGTCCTATTGTCACGCCTACCGACTGATCAAGACCGCACAGCGTCCTATTGTCAGCGTCCCTACCGACTGATCAAAGACCGCACAGCGTCCTATTGTCAGCGTCCTACCGACTGATCAAGACCCGCACAGCGTCCTATTGTCAGCGCCCTACCGACTGATCAAGACCACACAGCGTCCTATTGTCAGCGTCCTACCGACTGATCAAAGACCACACAGCGTCATATTGTCAGCGTCCTACCGACTGATGGCAAAGACCGCACAGCACACTACCCAGAGCATAGTATAGTCCAAGTCAGATTGGCACCCCTTATTCGACTCCGGATCTGTTTGCTTTAAAGGGATTCTTGCCAGCTAACGGATATGGAACGACACTGGAAACGCTGATACTGCCCGAGTAGGTATTGAGTAGGGTCAAGGGTGTAATATTAAGGTATCAGGTAGAATACTGTCTGAGTCGGGGTCCCAGACGACTTCCGTAGAGCGGAGTCAAACTTGTCACGGCTGATGAAATTATTCCGACTCTGCAGCATCTGAAATAATGCCTGATGCGGCGGACGTCAACCCCATGCTATAATCACCTTTACCGCAGCTCCAAAACCTTGCTATGAAACTTGCTGAGCGCAAAAGCAGAACAGCGTGCCACTGGTTCTAAATCCTTAGCAAACTAGCTCTTCAGCATCGAAGCAACAAGCTCCGTCCATTTTTCCGTTTTTCCGAGTCCAAAGTCATCCACCCAAGCCATTCATGTAAAATTGCCTTCAAAATGGCGAAAAGAAAGCGGCAGCGACTACTGAACCGATGCTGGGCAAACCGGCTGGGGCTGCCTCTTATAGACCATGATGCGGGCTTTCAGCAGCCCAACTTGCCGGGGACGGCTTTAGAATTACACCATTCCCCCCGCCGTAAACAGTCTGTTTCTCGTCCCGTTCCTAAAGACGGCCCTCGGCGGGGGAGGGGCAGGGGAGGGGAGGGAGGATGGTTGGCTGTGGGCCGACTCGCCCGACCGTTCAGACACTGCTGACGTCACCGGGCGCCGGAACGACTGTTGTCCGGCGAGTCCTGCCGGGCGGGTCCGACGCAGCGGCCGATCGTCAGCGCCCGTGGCCTGCTGGCATCGATTAACCAAGGAGTCTGAGATCGCCGACTGTGGCTTAGCGCCGAGAGCGGCGAGTTAGCCGGCCGCAAAATTGGGAGGAGCTCTGCTGAACATGGCGCGTACAGTAACCCATTGATCAACTTTTCAGCAACAAAGCTGTTGCTTTCGCTCGCTGAGTGGTGAGACCGCCATTAGTTTGAAAGTTGTATCTGGGGAAGTGCTGGCAACTAACCTCATTAAAGGCTGAAAACAGTCTTAATGAAGACTAAATCCCCTAATGAATTGATGCAGAATAACGAGTGATTAGCTAGACATGTCCAGCACAACGGGCCAACAACAAGTCATTTGGTGTGAAGGCCATTTGTAGCGCTAGACATAATTGTGCACCTTTCAGGATATACGACGTACAACTTTAGCGCATCCATTTGCTTCAAATTATTGCATGCTGTTCGCTTTTAGCTACCGATAAAGGTGGCGGGTGTGCTATAGGCGTAAATCTGGCAGAGTGCTAACTTAAAATATAACACCGTGTTAAAATTTGTTTCGATGTAAATGGGGGCCATTGGATCAAGCTGTGGCATTAGCACTTTCCGAGGTAGTAATTTGTGCTGAACATTCGCTGAGCATCACTCATATGCATAATGACCTGTTTGGCGCCTGCTGAACAGAAATTGCGTAAAATGTTGGTCATTTACGATGCAGCAAAGATGCACGTTTCGACAACAGAGCGAGGAAGTCCTAAAACACTATTAAGTAAAAAAAAAATCAGTCGTTCCAGGGAAGTTAGCCATCGTTGACATGTGTTTATACATAACGTGAACTTGGCTTTAGTTCGTTCATAAATGACCTAACGTAATCATCACCAGCACTGGGCCTTTGTCTCGCAGTACAGTGAAGTGTCCACACACATAGAGCAGCTGTGTCTGTATGGTACAGTTGGAGAGTTGGTAACAAAGAGAAATGACTGTTGAGCTCAGCTCAGACACAAATCAGCCGCCCTGAGTAAAAAGCAGCCCGCCCTGAGTAAAAGCAGCCGCCCTGAGTAAAAAGCAGCCGCCCTGTGTAAAAAGCAGCCGCCCTCGAGTAAAAAGCAGCGCCTCTGTGCTTAGACACACATCAGCCCGCCCTGAGTAAAAAGCAGCCGCCCCTGAGTAAAAAGCAGCCGCCCTGAGTAAAAAGCAGCACTCTGAGTAAAAGCAGCGCCTCTGTGCTCAGACACACATCAGCCGCCCTGAGTAAAAAGCAGCCACCCTGAGTAAAAGCAGCCGCCTGAGTAAAAAGCAGCCGCCCTGAGTAAAAAGCAGCCGCCCTGAGTAAAAAGCAGCCGCCCTGAGTAAAAAGCAGCGCTCTGAGTAAAAAGCAGCGCCTCTGTGCTCAGACCACACATCAGCCGCCTGAGTAAAAAGCAGCCACCCTGAGTAAAAAGCAGCCGCCCTGAGTAAAAAGCAGCCGCCCTGAGTAAAAAGCAGCCGCCCTGAGTAAAAAGCAGCCCTGAGTAAAAAGCAGCCGCCCTGAATAAAAAACAGCCGCCCTGAGTAAAAAGCAGCCGCCCTGAGTAAAAAGCAGCCGCCCTGAGTAAAAAGCCAGCCACCCTGAGTATAAAAAACAGCCCGCCCTGAGTAAAAAGCAGCCGCCCTGAGTAAAAAGCAGCCGCCCTGTGTAAAAAGTAGCCACCCTGAGTAAAAAGCAGCGCCTCTGTGCTTAGACACACATCAGCCGCCCTGAGTAAAAAGCAGCCGCCCTGAGTAAAAAGCAGCCGCCCTGAGTAAAAAGCAGCCGCTCTGAGTAAAAAGCAGCGCCTCTGTGCTCAGACACACATCAGCCGCCCTGAGTAAAAAGCAGCCACCCTGAGTAAAAAAGCAGCCGCCCTGAGTAAAAAGCAGCCGCCCTGAGTAAAAAGTAGCCGCCCTGAGTAAAAAGCAGCCGCTCCTGAGTAAAAAGCAGCGCCTCTGTGCTCAGACACACATCAGCCGCCCTGAGTAAAAAGCAGCCACCCTGAGTAAAAAGCAGCCGCCCTGAGTAAAAAGCAGCCGCCCTGAGTAAAAAAGCAGCCGCCCTGAGTAAAAAGCAGCCGCCCTGAAGTAAAAAGCAGCCACCCTGAGTAAAAAGCAGCCGCCCTGAGTAAAAAGCAGCCGCCCTGAGTAAAAAGCAGCCGCCCTGAGTAAAAAGCAGCCGCCCTGAGTAAAAAGCAGCCGCCCTGAATAAAAAGAAGCCGCCCTGAGTAAAAATCAGCCGCCCTGAGTAAAAAGCAGCCGCCCTGAGTAAAAAGCAGCACCCTGAGTAAAAACAGCCGCCCTGAGTAAAAAGCAGCCGCCCTGAGTAAAAAGCAGCCGCCCTGAGTAAAAAGCAGCCGTCCTGAGTAAAAAGCAGCCGCCCTGAGTAAAAAACAGCCGCCCTGAGTAAAAAGCAGCCGCCCTGAGTAAAAAGCAGCCGCCCTGAATAAAAAGCAGCCGCCCCGAGTAAAAGGCAGCCGCCCTGAGTAAAAAGCAGCCGCCCCTGAGTAAAAAGCAGCGCTTTCTGTGCTTAGACACACATCAGCCGCCCTGAGTAAAAAGCAGCCGCCCTGAGTAAAAAGCAGCCGCCCTGAGTAAAAAGCAGCCGCCCTGAGTAAAAAGCAGCCGCCCTGAGTAAAAAGCAGCCGCTCTGAGTAAAAAGCAGCCGCCCTAAGTAAAAAGCAGCCGCCCCTGAGTAAAAAGCAGCCGCCCTGAATAAAAAGCAGCCGCCCTGAGTAATAAAGCAGCCGCCCTGAGTAAAAAGCAGCCGCCCTGAGTAAAAGCAGCCACCCTGAGTAAAAAAACAGCCGCCCTGAGTAAAAAGCAGCCGCCCTGAGTAAAAAGCAGCCACCCTGTGTAAAAAGTAGCCGCCCTGAGTAAAAAGCAGCGCCTCTGTGCTTAGACACACATCAGCCGCCCTGAGTAGAAAAGCAGCCGCCCTGAGTAAAAAGCAGCCGCCCTGAGTAAAAAGCAACCGCTCTGAGTAAAAAAGCAGCGCCTCTGTGCTCAGACCACACATCAGCCGCCCTGAGTAAAAAGCAGCCACCCTGAGTAAAAAGCAGCCGCCCTGAGTAAAAAAGCAGCCGCCCTGAGTAAAAAGCAGCCGCCCTGAGTAAAAAGCAGCCGCTCTGAGTAAAAAGCAGCGCCTCTGTGCTCAGACACACATCAGCCGCCCTGAGTAAAAAGCAGCCACCCTGAGTAAAAAGCAGCCGCCCTGAGTAAAAAGCAGCCGCCCTGAGGTAAAAAGCAGCCGCCCTGAGTAAAAAGCAGCCGCCCTGAGTAAAAAGCAGCCGCCCTGAATAAAAAGCAGCCGCCTGAGTAAAAAGCAGCCGCCCTGAGTAAAAAGCAGCCGCCCTGAGTAAAAAGCAGCCACCCTGAGAAAAAACAGGCCGCCCTGAGTAAAAAGCAGCCGCCCTGAGTAAAAAGCAGGCCGCCCTGAGTAAAAAGCAGCCCGTCATGAGTAAAAAGCAGCCACCCTGAGTAAAAAACAGCCGCCCTGAGTAAAAAGCAGCCGCCCTGAGTAAAAAAGCAGCCGCCCTGAATAAAAAGCAGCCGCCCCGAGTAAAAGGCAGCCGCCCTGAGTAAAAAAGCAGCCGCCCTGAGTAAAAAGCAGCCGCCCTGAGTAAAAAGCAGCCCGCCCTGAGTAAAAAGCAGGCGCCCTGAGTAAAAACCAGCCGCCCTGAGTAAAAGCAGCCGACCTGAGTAAAAAGCAGCCGCCCTGAGTAAAAAGCAGCCGCCCTGAGTAAAAAGCAGCCACCCTGAGTAAAAAACAGCCGCCCTGAGTAAAAAGCAGCCGCCCTGAGTAAAAAGCAGCCGCCCTGAGTAAAAAACAGCCGCCCTGAGTAAGAAGCAGCCGCCCTGAGTAAAAAGCAGCCACCCTGAGTAAAAAGCAGCCGCCCTGAGTAAAAAGCAGCCGCCCTGAGTAAAAAGCAGCCGCCTGAGTAAAAAGCAGCCGCTCTGAGTAAAAAGCAGCCGCCTGAGTAAAAACAGCCGCCCTGAGTAAAAAGCAGCGCCTCTGTGCTTGAAATAGGCTTCGTTACTACGACTGAGCCTTCAAAGGGAACACGAGTCGGTGAAGTGATCATAGTTGGCCTGTTTTTCACGAATGGCTCTTGCATCCTGCTTCCCTGTCTTCAGTTACAATTTTCCTTTTCATCAGCAGCTCTACCACAACAGCCTTATCCACAGAGGGAAGTTGCATCACACGTTTGTAGGGTTCCTTCTTCCTATACCACGACAAACACTGCTAACTTTTCTCACTGTGCTTGGTTTACCTTTTATCACAAGTAGTGTCTGAGTCCAATCTGGATCCAGATCAAAT
>JAXIVJ010018369.1:0-23421 GCA_036785665.1 Chirona hameri | reverse complement strand
AGGGTGGGCAAAACTATGTTTTTCCACACCCACTTCGGCCTAGGGGCCCTATGTGCGGAACCAATGCCTTCCCGTGCGGAGGACAGGCCCTTCCGTGCAGAGAGGAGGCCCCCCGTGCAGAGAGGAGGCCCTTCAATGCAGAAAAGAGACCCTTCTATGCAGAGAGGAGACCCCTCAGTACGGAGAGGAGGCTCTTACATGCGGAGAGGAGGCCCTCCCGTGCGGATACGAGAACCCTATATGCGGAAAGGAGGCACTCTCGTGCGGAGAGGAGGCTCCTCTGTGCGGAATAGAGGCCCTACATTGCGGAGGAGAGGCCCTCTCTTGTGAAGAGAAGGCTCTTCTGTGTGGAAAGGAGGCCCTCCCGTGCGGAGGGGAGGCCCTCTCTTGCGAAGAGGAGGCTCCTCTGTGCGGAAAGGAGGCCCTACCGTACGGAGAGGAGGCCCTTCTGTGCGGAGAGGAGGCCCTTCTGTGCAGAGACGAGGCCCTCCCAGGTGGAGAGGAAGCCCCTCTGTAGAATGGAGGATTTTCCCTGCGGAGAGGAGGCTCCTCTGTGTAGAAGAGAGGCCCTCCCGTGCGGAGAGGAGTATTATTAGCTCTGGCAAGGACCTTATTATGCGGAGCGTTCCAGGACAGATCAACAAGGCTCTTACACCAAATACAAAGTCAAACAACTCAACACCTCGAATCACAAAAATTTCAGCACGTTCGCACGCTAAACAGTGACAGGAAACGCTGACCCTTCCTCGTTTCGCGCGTTCTGCCCGGGATCCCTGTCTGCGCGCGGCGGCCCCGGCTGGTGCGAGGGGCGAGCACACGCCCGGTGAGTCAAAATTGGTCGATCAAAATTTCGCGCTTGCTGTGAGCCGCGAATAAAGAGGAAAGTGAAAACGCTTGATATGACGGAGTACATCGTACATTTATCTTGCATTTGACAAACTTTATCTGGCCATAATACAGGTTGCTGGCCAAAATTTATAGCCTGGATAGACCCAATGTCGTGGTATAGAAAAATCGCCAACTTTGTCACCCTGCCAAATCAGTTCCGGCAGCCGGCGTCGCTCAAGCCGGAATGTTTACTTTTAGACATCCCTCCCCCTAGTCTAGACGGTCTGGCAAAGCAATCAGTTGAAACACGACGGCGGTACTACTCTTCAAATGCATCGACCATTTTTGACGCGCTGGGCGGTAATGGGTTAAAAAGGAGTGCATTAGCCATTATATCTTTCGTGTCTTGCTTATAGGGTCTGGCCAGGAAGGGATAGTCTTTCCTGATTTGGCTATAGTAGATGCAGTGTAGGAGAAAATGTTCCAGGTCTTCCTCTTCTAGTCTGCATGCTGGGCATGTTGTTTCTTGTTCTCTGTATATATTTGTATGGTTTAGATCAAGTGTGTTTGTCTTGGCTCTGAACATCAATTTTGATTCGTCACTGTTGTCAGGCCAACTTTCTTGCTTTATTTCAGTTGTATACCTACTATACAATTTTAGGGTGGATTTGTTGGCAGCTGCTTCTCTCCAGACTTGGGTATCCCAGTCATTTACTGCCTTTTTCACATCAGTGAACTTCATTTCTTTGAGCTTGCATATTTATATATTTGCCAGGTTCATATATTCTTTCAACTGTTTCATACATTTTTTGTCTTCATTCTGGAGTTGCTGGGAGAAAATGTGTTGACCAATTAATTTGTATTTCCTTCCAGACAATGTTTAGCAAACATCAGTTTGTTTGTCATGTCCCTTGCCACACTTGAAGATGCTCCTACTTCACCTCTTAAATTTTCAGTTGCTGTTGTGGGTGGGGCTCTTAATATACCTCTGTATACCTTATTGTCTATTACTTGGAGTTTTTGCAGCTCTGCTTTGGAGTGGTGAATGACCTCGCTCCCATATAGAAACGTAGGCATTGCCAGTCCTTTCCAATACGTTTTCCCAATGAGTAATCTGTCACAGGCCACTGAGTAGAGAATGTTTGACAAATTTTTAGCCTTCTTCAGTGATATTTTCTTTTGTTCTGTAAAGGACTCCTTCTTGTCTATGAGTGTTACTCCTAGACATTTGATTGACTCTACTACTTCTATGCCTTCAATGTGGGTTATTGTTTCCGTACTCTTCTGATTAAATATTAGTATGTTACTTTTCTTCTTGTTCATTTAAAGTCCGCCTTCTCCTGCTACTGATACCAATATATCGAATGCAGGAGAGATATAATCTTGGAGGGACTGAGCAAAGATCAGGCCATCATCTGCGTACAATACGGCTGGTATTTCTACATTCCTATTCCTAAAGCCTAGTTTTGCCTGGTGTAGTCTGTCAATGATAATGTAGGTGATCATGAGGAACAGGGTAGTTGAGCAGTTGCATCCTTGCCTGACACCACAAGTTACTTCTATTTCGGTTTGTTTTTCATAGTTCAGATGCAGGTTTGTGCTATCTTGGGTGTACACTTGAGCTACAGTACTGATAATGTTTGGATCAATCCTGTATTTTTGCATGACTTCTATGAGAGTTTTCCTGTTTACAGAATCAAAAGCTTTTTAAAATCAATTGAGATCACATATAGCTCTTTCTTTGCTTTGAAAGTTTCATTGATGCAGAAGTTCAGTATGAACAGATTGTCTGTGGTTCTTCGCTGGGAAGTAAATTCACTTTGTAGGTCGCTAAGAAGGTCATTATCCTTCAAATGAGCCTCTATCTTTTCACGTCTGGTGCCCATGGATATTTTGTATGAAGTATTCAGTAAGGCTATTGGTCTAAATTCATTGGTAGTTAGCTTTTTATTCTTTGGGAAAAAGTGTTGTGTTCGACGTTTTCCATCCTGCGGTTACATTACCTTGCGGTAAGGCTTCGTTCAAGCCAGCTGTCAGATATTTAATGAATGTACCATTTTCGATCATCTCTTTAAAAAGTTCTGTTTCCAGCCGATCAGGACCTGGGGCCTTGTTTGTTTTCAGTTTCTGTATCTGACGTGTTACGTTTTCTTGTGTTATGTGCTGTGTTCCCATTGTAGTTGGACCATTGCTTGCTATTTTCATTACCATGTCGATATGTTCTTGCATAAAACTTGGAGCCACAACTAAATTTCATTGTGCTCCATATGTAATAGAGTATTCATGTGATTAATCATTCAGTACCTGCTGATATTCGCTGTTTTTTTGGCTATTCCAAGCTTCGTGTACCTGATTTTGATGCTTCTGATAGATCTTCTTCCATTCTTTCTCCAACTCGTTTGGTATGTCTTCGTTTAGTACTTTTGCTCCATTTGTATTGTATAGTACTATCATGCTAATTTCCTTTTTTTGTTTACCTTGGAGTTTTTTATGTGTTCCCATATTTTCTTGCTTTGGTTCTTGTCTTTCATTATTTCTTCTGTTACTTTTTTCATGCGTCATCAGTGTTTTTCACCATGTTCTGAACTTTTTGTTTTTGTATACTGTAACAGCTTTCATATTCGAGCGATTCCTCAATAGTTTTGGCCTTTCTTTTGTCTTTATTCAATCTTCTTCTCACTTTGATACATCTGAATCACGATGAACTGTATAGACGGTTATTACGAGCGAGCGCGAAGCGCTCGCTCATCTTTCCGTGGTATATGGGAAAATCTGAATATGAGCGGCCCGATCCGACCCGACGCGGCCCGGCCCGACCCGGCCCGTGGCGACGCTTTTAAGAAGCTAATATCTCTGCAACCGCACGTCTGATTGACAAGCGGGCTTCTTTGGCTGAGCAGCCCCATCCAACCTACCCTGTTTGAGACCAGTGCCGACTCACGTGGGTGACTACCACTGCGCGTGGCGCGTGCCGCGTGAGGGGTGTTGGAAGGTGTTTCCTCGCAATAACTCCGCAACGGCTGAGCCGATTGTGTTCAAATTTGGTGTGTGGTTAGGGACCCCTCAGCCGTCACTTTCCCACAAGTTAGTGGCGGGGTGCCTCTGCACGTGCGCACGTGCACACCCCTATTATATATACCAGGAACCGCTGAGCCGATTGTGTTCAAATTTTGTGCGTGGTTAGGGACCTCTCAAGCGCCACTTTCCCACAAGTCAGGGGTGGGGTGCTTCTGCACGTGCGCACGTGCGCACCTTTTTTGGATCTCAGAAACTACTTGCCCGATGGAGTTGAAATTCACCATACATTTTCTTCGCGCTCGCTCGTTCATCGCCAACTTCGGCGTCTTACTGGTTATAGTGTTTTTACATTGGATTAGCGTGTCCATATTGTGAAATGGTAAGGGGAAATTTTGTTAAAGTGGTTGAAATGTTCCGTGTGATTAAGAGTATATTAAATTATCTTCATCTGTATACTTTTTTCCTCATCTTCCTCACATATTTAGGCATCAGTTTTAATTTGGATAAATTGCTCAGTCGAACATTGCAAATCGTTTAACAATGCTGTTTATGTTCAAAATGGTTGTGAAATCACTAGTTTCAATGTATTTTTACCAACTTGTGAAATTATTGGTAATATTTGACTAAGGTACCTGTCAGTGTGCCGTGCTATGAGCAATATGGCAGCATATGGTAACATCAGAAAAGCAGCGGCATTGTGCACCAAAACGGAATTTCCATATTGCTTTGACGAAGCCGTTAACCCTATTTGTAACAGGGGGGGATTCCGCCCCCCCCCCCCATCATGTTTTTCGCAGATATCTCCAGAACGGCTGGGAGCAGGCCCATGCAATTTTGGGACTTTTCATAAAATTGAATACCGCATTTGGAGTCAAAATTTTGAGTTCTTAACCTGAACAGAGGCGGTTCCAGGGCACAGTTTTGGGTGGGTTCGGAGGCGACATTTGGCGATAATACGGAAATGCGACCTTCACGTGTTTCTTCCTAACTGCCTCAAGTATGAAAGCGTTACATCAGTTTACGGTGATTGCAACAAGTGCAAATTAGTTGATGTTAATGAAATTTCATAAAAATTGCATGGCAGAGGCGGTTTCATGGGCTTAAAGGGGGGGGGGGGTTCCAGGAAGTATTCAATGCTTGGCGGGACGCCAATAGAGCGATGTAAGGGACATTTATAGCTATCAAGATGTAAAAGATAGCTTCTGCTTCCATTATTTGCATAATTTATTACATATAGAGTTTCAGGGGCGTGTTCAGGCACATGAAAAGGGGGTGACTGGCATGGTGATGACGATATGCCAGCGATAACGGCGCAATAGACGTTTAGCTTATAATTATATATGCACATATGAGGCCAGAAAAGGGAATAAAGTCATTTTTGGCAGAGGCGCGCTCAGGAATGGAAGAAAGGGGGTCATATTATTGCAAGGAAACTAAGAGGCATGGGCGTACAATGACATAACATACTGCAGTTTTCGAATGAAACACGCACCACAGGCTACTCTACGAACGATTATAAGATAAAGGCGAGTCCAGGTAGGGTAAAAAGGGGGGTAAACAATATTAATTGAAGTTGCAGTGAAATATTCACTGTTGACTAGTTAGTATCATAATAGCGGATAATATACTTATCAAAAGGTATTGTGCCGCCCCAGTGTGGATCTTGGATACGCCTATGACGAAGTGCAACATGCAAAAAGGAACGATTTACGATCAGTAACATATTTATAGTGCTGGGTAGCAACTTGTCTGCGGTTAATTTTTTTTTTCCAATTTGACCTCCTTTTTCACTAACCTGGTACCGCCTATGGCAAAACATATGATTTATAACAATTTTGTATAATGTCACAATCACATACCATTTCATTTATCAAAAAACTAACATAAAAAAATGGTTTAATTACGCATTCACTTCACCCCCATATTGAGTGACCTGCACACGCCTATGATTTTTGAATTTTCAAACGTCACCATCATATATCAATTTCAAGTTCAATCTCTATCGATTCCTATTAGTTGTGTTACAATCGGTCGATAAACATGAAAGCTATGTTGGATCAAAAATACCACTAAATTTGTAGTTTTTGCCCCCCTGTTGCCCCCCTATCCAAAATTTAGATTTTTGTATTATTTATAAATGTAGATCGTGTTGAGGGGAAGCAAACACCGTTTCATTTTTGAAAATCGGACGGGTAGATCTCGAGATCTCCGGGGGGAGGGGCGGAATCGCCCCCCCCCCCCCCCTGTTACAAATAGGGGTAGCCAGGAGCCTGTTACAAATAGGGTTAAACAAAACTTAACCTAACCTAACCTATTCATAATAATAACAGCTTTGTCAGAATACATTTTGGCATTGTGTACCACAACACAATTTCCATTTTTCTTCCGACAAAGCCGTTAAACTAAACTTAACCTAACAAAACCTAACCTAACTCATTAATAATAATGGATTCATCAGAAGAAATATTGACATTTCACTGTGGTGCACAATGCTGCTGCCTGTCTGATGTTACCATATCACGACCTGACGTCATACCATGCTGCCATAATGTGCATAACAGAAGAGTAGTCAGCTGACAGTAGTATTACGACAGACTGAAAAGTGGGTTATCTTTGACTGTCTACAAGATGATCTGTGGGGGTCTGGGGTAGGTTCCGCAGCGCAGCGAGCGGAGCGGAGCGTTCGGAGCGTTCTAAACGTGGGTCACTGCAACCGAAATTACTGTGCAGGCTAGGTCAGGTTTGATTATGTATCGTGTTTGGTGACATCATAGCTTTGGTATTACTGGTACACTTCTCTGTCAGTTGAAATAATGCTCTCTTCTTTTATCAATGAAGCCCCAAGTCCCTTGTTTGAGACTTGGCCTAATTAATAAATAATGATACAAATGACTTCAGTCTCAAAATTCGGAAAAGAGTCGAAAAACTTGTCACTATATTTCGGCACAAACCTTCATCAGGTGACTGATGAATCAGTGATGTCACCTGATGAAAGTTTGTGCCAAAATATAATGATACTTTTTAGACTATTTCCCTAATTTTGAGACTCAAGTCATTTGTACAGTTATTTCTCTTTTATTTTAATATGGACCTCAAGAACACCATTAACTGCACTGGCGGATCCAGCCTCCCAATATGGGGAGGGTTAATTTCACTGGTGGCCTTCCGGGCCCCGGTAGCCTCCATATGACCTAAAGGGTACCCCCATTTTTTCCCCTTTTGCGGACTTAGGTTATATTTTTCGCTATACTATTCTTACGTGTAAGGACGTGTCAATTAAGTGCAAAAATTAAATTGATGTCTATTTGCCTCCAAATGTCTCAAATTTTGACATTGTACATGCTACTTTATATTAAAATAAGTTATTCGATATTAACTGTTGACTGAATAAAGCTAGAAGGGCACGGTAAACGTCATTTTGTCGTTATCAACAACACGTTGAATGCTGTGCAGCATGACCTCTGTCTGACATTTGATGACCTTGACCTGCTATGGTTAGCGCTGTCCTATGTCCCGTGTCTGTGGCAGGAGTCGAAGGCGGGCGAGATGCTGCTGTTGTTAGCGCTGTCTTATGTTCCGTGTTTGTGGCAGGAGTCGAAGGCGGACGAGATGCTGCTATGGTTAGCGCTGTCTTATGTTCCGTGTCTGTGGCAGGAGTCGAAGGCGGACGAGATGCTGCTGTTGTTAGCGCTGTCTTATGTTCCGTGTCTGTGGCAGGAGTCGAAGGCGAGCGAGATGCTGTTGAGTAACGTGGCCGGCATCTTCTACATCCTGATCGGAGGTCTGGTGCTGGCCATGTTGGTGGCGCTCACCGAGTTCTGCTGCAAGTCCAAAACGGAGGCCAAGCGAGCCAAGGTGGGCGTGATGAGCGATTATACTGCCCTTTTGTGTTAGCACCATGAGTTCAATGTGGGTTGGCGGTTACATTCGTATTTAAAAAAGGATTTGCAAGTATATAGTTGTTGGAATTAGTGTTCAACATTTTGTTTCAACCTCGGCAAATTTCTGTGGAGGTATTTTGACGTGGTTAATCATCCCCGCATCCTGATCACATCATATTTCATGGCATGATATCCGTGTTATCACCGCCATTAAACTTCATCGCTTCTTCATACTCCAATACTGAACTTCAATACTAACGAGCAATCGAGTTCTTCCCTTACCAGACTTTCCCCGGGTGTGTCTATCTGCAATCCAGATTCACCAAGCCCAACTCCCCTGTCTACACGCCTGACCCCACCCATTCCTCTTGTCTGACTGGTGACCCCGCCCCTTCCTCTTGTCTGACTGGTGGCCTCGCCCCTTCCTCTTGTCTGACTGGTGACCCCGCCCCTTCCTCCTGCCTGAATGGTGGCCCCGCGCCTTCCTCCTGTCTGACTGGTGGCCCCGCCCCTTCCTCTTGTCTGACTGGTGGCCCCGCGCCTTCCTCTTGTCTGACTGGTGGCCCCGCGCCTTCCTCCTGTCTGACTGGTGGCCCCGCCCCTTCCTCTTGTCTGACTGGTGGCCTCGCCCCTTCCTCTTGTCTGACTGGTGGCCCCGCCCCTTCCTCCTGTCTGACTGGGGACCCCACCCCACCCCGCCCTCAGACGACACACATGGACGCGATGAAAGCACGCGCCCGGATGACCATTTCCGGCACAACGGACGTCGATGGAGGCAAGGTAAATACCATAGCATCGTTCCGCATCATTAACCTCCCCCCCTCCCTGGCCCGGGGAGGGGGGGGGGGCGGGAGCCGGGATGTGATCTGGGTGCTGTGTGGGTGCTGGTTGTGGGTGGATTCCCGACAAGAAAGTCTCCGCAAACTCAGAGTAGAGAGTGCGATGTGGATGTGCTGTTTGATCTCAGATGATCTACTTTGTACAATTTAAAATCGGTATGTTTAATTTGACAAAATCCAAATTCACACAGGCCATGTTTTGTTGAACAAAATCCGTTTTGTGCTCGGCTCTTTGAGTGTGTTATAGAATAAGCTCATATGTTGAGTTGCAAAGGTATTTCATATTCATGTATGTATGTATTTGTATTTATGTATTTATGTATTGATGTATGCTATTTTATATTTAACCCGCGCTGTTCCCGGTAGACTTCTTAACATTCCCTCAGGGTCTGAGATCGCAGTTGAAGCTTTTATTTGTGTTGGTACAAAGACAAATCAACACATTTTGGTTGGTCATGCATACCGTTTGCGATGAAAAGGAAATGCAAAAATACATTACTTTTGATTTTCGCAATCGTTCATTGTGATGTTTAATTAAAGAAGGACATATGGTCGTAATTGTGTGTTTACCTCCAGCAACTTATTTCGGGTCGCTTTAGCATTTTGTGAGAAAGCCAGAAGGCTTCGCACGGATCACTATGTTTTACAATGCGTTTTAAATTTCGGAGCATATCTAAAATTTTGGTTTTAAGGGCTTCCCTGATCACATACTGATACGTAATTATTGAGTTAAAAAGCTTCTTCGAAACGTAACGTTCAATCTCTAATGCCGGATTGGTGTAGGTTAAACTGTGCTTTATGTAGTAAGAAATCTTGCGTCGCCTAAGATTCGTTTGTGTTATAAGCTATAATGATGTAATTGCTTTTGCATTCTGAATCATGGACGCTGTGGACTGGACACTGCATATCCATTATCAGGAAGTGGATACGTCGTAAAGCCCATTAACTTGCTCAATGGCACGATACATCTATAGTCTCTCTTCCGTAACGTGCGCACACAACGATTAACGATGCTATCAGATGTATATTTTTTCGTCTCAATCTCATATAGTGCCCGTTTTCAGCGATTTGGGATGCAGCCATTTGGAAAATTACCCCATTCTGTAATTGAACATTCTATATGTGTTATATAATTGCTTTCGTAGATATTAAATTACGTCGGAAATATTGTGGGACTTCTATAAGTCAAAATATGTGTGGCCATTGGTAAACAGAACTTCATCTACATTTGTCTTTGGGATGAGAACAGCATTTAGTGTGTCTCCGCAGCAGCGGCGGATCCAGAGGGGGCAAGGGGCCCATGCCCCCCCCCCCAGGTCATGCAACTATGATTTGTCCCCCCCAACGGTCGGACGTACAGTTGTAAAAATTACCTTCGCAGCAGTCAAAATCCAGCTATCCGCAGTGAAAAACGTGAAAATTTATCGCCGCTTCGCGGCATGACACAAAGTTCCCAATTGCTTATACAAATTTGGAAAATGGGAACATGAATTCATTAAGTGGCTGGCAGAGGCTCTCCTTGGCAGTACCTAATTGCTAGCCCCAGGGCCCATTCCCTGCATCAAATATTAACTTTCAAACGGGCTACATGTATAGCCAGTCTGCCGAGTTCCGACCCCCCCCCCCCTTCCCCGCCGGTCAACAACTTTGTCGCTGACGGCCGACGGCCTGCTACCCTCCCCCGCTCAAAACAACTTTTTGAAAATACGTCACTAGATTCGCCCCCCCCCCCCTCCAAACCCACGGCTAGATCCGCCCCTGCTCCGCAAACTATTCCAGTGTTAGTCCTGTCTGAACCAAGTGACGTCCGAATGTTGCCCTAATGAAATTCGCTTTGGAACCTTATCTTTTTGCAGCCTGTACCGGGATGGACGCGCTCGCGGTGTCACCACGCCGGTGTTTCGTGTGCTTTCAGTACTACACGCCGGCCAAACACGTAGACGGAGAACGGCTTACTAACTCACACACCCACGTATGATAGGAGGCCGCGCAAGTGGACTTGGCCGGCTCGGGGGAGGTCAGCGTCGACTCCAGACAGGCGTACACGCCCCCGGAGGAGTTCCGGGACCGATTCGACGACGAGACGGGCGAGTTTATTGGGCTGCGGCGTCTGGGAAGGTAGCAGAGCAACGGGCGGCACCACCAACAGCTCTCTCGTGACTCGGTCGCGCCCCAGCACGATCCGGCACGCATGGGCGCAAGTGGACTCCCCCACTCCGGATAGTGGACTCGCCGGAAATGAAAGCGACCGAATTTGCGGCCTGGCCAGCTCAGAGTTATGAGAGGTCGTGCTGGGTCGCCTCCTGACAAAGTGACGTGCGTGACTACTCGTTCATCGCGATGACCGTCGTGTGGTGGCCGCCCCTCCATTCGAGCGTGGACTCGTCCGGATGATCCATATTGACCTGGGTCAAAGGCGAAGGAGACGGCCTAGCCGACCAGGCGTGATTTGCGGTGGATTGTGGCGGTGTGTAGATTGTGTGAGTGCGGGGACATCGCGTCGGGTGATTCCGCCAGGCCGTGGCCGTTGAGTGTTTGTCGTCACTCGGTGGAGCGCTGTTACAAGGCTAGTGATTTCCATAGAGGATCGTTCTACTTCTGCTTCCGCTAACGCTGCTCGTTCGCCGGCGGTACTGTGTTGCTGTGCTGCGCTGTAGCCCGCGGTATACTGTCCCTTGGCTTAACTGTAGACGACAGGTTCTTCCAGAGGTTATTGCTAGAAATGCCCTGTTCGCAGGGGCGGCGGAAGGTCTTCTGAGATGGAAAACAAACCCTCCGACCGATCTTCATGCAACATGAATAGGATAAATGTAAAACATTTCTGACGATGCTGGATCTTCCTGTCCTCCTCTTCTGCTTCCGCCGCCACTGTCTGTCCCAGAGACTGTGCTTTAGCTGCAGCAGTTAGCGAGAAACGCGGTTGGCTCTTTGAGAAATACCTATGACATGGCAAGGTATCATGGCTGTTGATGTGTTGTTTTGTGGCGTGAATCGCCTGCATTGGAACTGCTGAATGTGTTTGTGGTAAGCAAGTGGTGTGATTTTTGTGTCGTTGATGATTGATTATGCTTGCTGAATTGAAAGGTAAATTATTTGAGTACAATTCAACTCGAGGTTTTACTCTCGAGGGTTTTCTCGGTGAAACTTCTGTCAACACTCAAACCAGTAGCGTACCCAGGATTCACTCCAGGAGGGGGTCATTTTTTGCTCAAGGGGGGGGGGGGCATAAAGTACCCCCCACCCAAAACAAACTCACCGGATTTGGCCCACTATATTTTTTAACGGGCATATTTTCATCATTTTTCTCTAGAGAAAATGTAAACAAAATCATTCATTTTTTCGACCAAAGGGGCAGGTACAGACATTCAGGGGGGGCAATTGCCCCGTTTGTCCCCCCCCCCCCCCCTTGTGTACGCGTATGACTCAAACTCGAAAAGACAGCTCGATGTATTTCCTTTCAATACTTTTGTCTATTCATTCTTGTATCACCATCTTCCTTTTCTTCCTTTCTTGTATCACTATCTTCCTTTTCTTTCTTAACTGTCGCTCATTTTCGACTTCAAATGCGTCATATCTCTTAACAACTATGACATCCCAAGATGATACTAAAGCCAAGCTCAAATGTCACCCTCACAAACGCATGACTTCAATCTCCAGTATACCACGTCAGGTCTGCGTGGGATCTATATCCTCGAATGATGTCCTCGCGAGATACACGTATCTATATGTCCATCTATTTCCGTGTTCAGACACACGGAGCGGGTGATGTCGTGTGATGCCGTGTAATGATATACGATGACATGTAATGACGTGTAATGACGTGTAATGACGTGTAATGACGTGCGATGCCGTGCGATGCAGGGTGGCGCTCGGCTCGCCGGTTGCACTGAGCCGGGAGGCGTCCCGGCCGGCTGACCTGCCGCGTCGCTGTTGTACTGTGTTCAGTACGTTGTAGTAGCCATAAATACACAGCCAGGGGTACTGGGTGGCCAGAGTTTGCTTTGTCGGAGACAGAAGCCATCACTGCGTATCGGCATCTACCAGCAGCGATGGAATGTGATGACACGAGATGGACAGCGCGTTCCGTCACAAGCGTGAAGGAGGCCAGTGCCGGCCCATCATTATATTTTAGCGATTACATCTTACTATGGCAAAATGCGTGTCATTTAATCTGAGAAGTTGCTAAGCCCTTATCATTATCACCACCATTGCTTTTGAAACTGTTTGTAGACTGCACCACCAACGGCCTGTCGGGGTAGACTGCACCACCAACGGCATGTCGGGGTAGACTGTACCGCCAAACAGCCTGTCGAGATGGACTGCACCACCAACGGCATGTCGGGGTAGACTGTACCGCCAAACAGCCTGTCGAGATAGACTGTACCGCCAAACAGCCTGTCGGGGTAGACTGGACCGCCAAACAGCCTGTCGGGGTAGACTGTACCGCCAAACAGCCTGTCGAAATAGACTGTACCGCCAAACAGCCTGTCGAGATAGACTGTACCGCCAAACAGCCTGTCGGGGTAGACTGTACTGCCAAACAGCCTGTCGGGGTAGACTGTACCGCCAAACAGCCTGTCGAAATAGACTGTACCGCCAAACAGCCTGTCGAGATAGACTGTACCGCCAAACAGCCTGTCGGGGTAGACTGTACCGCAAAACAGCCTGTCAGGGTAGACTGTACCGCCAAACAGCCTGTCGAGATAGACTGTACCGCCAAACAGCCAGTAGAGATAGACTGTACCGCCAAACAGCCTGTTAATATAGACTGTACCGCCAAACAGCTTGTCGAGATAGAATGTACCGCCAAACAGCCTGTCAGGGTAGACTGTACCGCCAAACAGCCTAACGAGATAGACTGTACCGCCAAACAGCCTGTCGAGATAGAATGTACCGCCAAGCAGCCTGTCGAGGCAGGCTGCACCCCCCCCCCCCCCCCCCCCACCCCACACACACACAGACAACGAACTAGTTTAATACTGTGGACGACAGTTTTCTTTCGGTTTAAATACACGTAGGAGAACGAACTTACAAGGAAATAGTTCACTTTCGGGAAATTTCTCAGAACACTATTTTATTATATTTTTTAACACTTTTTTTCTCTTTTAAAAAATAGTCCTAAATCGCGCCAATTCATGACAGAAGGTCGTAAATTATTAATTTTATGGTGTGCGTTATTGGTCTGCGCATGATCCATGTAGAGCTGGCTCTTTCATACGGTACGGTATATCATATATGCGCCTCATTCCTTCGCCAAAAAGTCAAATATCTTCGGCTGGAGAGTCTTTTCAGCCAAGAAAACTTGCAGATGGGGATTTCTCAACACGGCATACAAATCTGCTATTTCAGTTCAAAACCCCATGTTGAAGGTGAACTATTTCCTTTACACTGATCACTCGCAAGGAAACAGTTGGGCTCTACGCATGTTTACACCTCTACAGACCCATGAGAAGGCAGTGCATGTAGTGCATAGTTACTCCTATTTCAAGTCTCTCAGTCGGTATTTGATATCGGAGAGAGCATTCCAGTTATAGTCATCTAATATATACTTTAAAACTAGTAGAACGCTCCCATGTTTGACCCAAGCACACCAGAATGTAAAGATATCAAGACCCTAATAACCCACGGTGATAATATACTTTAACCCTCGCCTGACAGCCCCCCCTGATATTTTTTTTAAAATAACTTTTTACGCATGCAATGCATCTGACTAAAATTTTCAGTAGCTGAGTTTACAACAATTATACGTACGGTGTAAAAATGTAATGGAAATTTATTACGTAGTTTGGGAGATAATCATGTTTTGATGACGTCATGTTGTTAGAAAAATGAGAAAAGTTGGAAAAAATCGTAGAAAACAGAGTTTTAAAACAAATTGCAAACGCAATTTACCAAAGATACAAAATGATATTCTCTTTAAAATGTCAATCTCAGATTTGAAAAAAAAAATGCTTTTTGACTCCTAAAACTAAAAAAAAAACTGATTTTTGGGGGAAAAATCCCCACAAAATCAAAATTTTCAAAGATTTTATACAAACTGGAACATATCTGAGAGAACTGAGTACGGAAAATACCCATACCAAATTTCAAAGCAATATCTTCATTTTTGACTGAGTGATGGCTCCCTAAGTGTAAGAAACTGATGACGTCATTACAAAAAAAAATGACTTTTGTTTACAAGATACGAACAAATAATTACCTTTTCTGTATTTCTGAGCCAAAACTAGTCTAGGAACATGCTTTTTTATTTACATTGATCAATTTCTAATTTTTAGGTTTTCTGAAGAGCAAAATCGCTGTTCTGGACGTGGTGAATCCGAGGTCATTCACCTGACCTGGAAGGTCACCCGTTGACCTGAAACCTAAAAATCGCATACTGTTAGATTCCTCTAATGACAGGCAACATGCTGGTTCTTACCGGATTGCTTTAAGTTGCTTGGTTTGGAAGTTAACAGGGGGGCCTGTCAGCCCCCCCCCCCCCCCCCACCCGTAGGGCGAAGGTGAAAAAGCTCCCGTAGGGCGAGGGTTAATAACCCTATTAGTGGCAGGGGCGCAGATTCTGCCCACCCCTCAGGTTTTTTGCAGATATCTGCGGAACGGATAAAAGCAGACCCATTAAATTTTGGGACTTTTCCTATAATTGAATTCCGCATATGGATTCAAAATTTTGAGTTCCTAACCTTAACAGAGGCGGTTCCAGAGCCCAGTTTTTGGAGGATTTTTTTCTGTGACATTTGGCGATAATACGGTGATGCGAACTTCACGGCTTCTTCCTAACTTCCTGGAGCATAAAAGAGTTACAGTAGGTTTACGGTGATTGAAAGAAGTGCAAATTAGTTGATTTTAGTGAACTATAGTAAATATTGCACGGCGGAGGCGGTTTCAGGGACTTGAAAAGGAGAGGTTTACAGGAAGTTATTCTATATATTTTGCCTCTCTTTTTCGCTAACCTGGCACCGCCTATGGATGCAAATATGTTTTACAACTGTTGTTTCCGATGTCACAATAGCACATCATTTCATTTATCGAAAAAAGAAAAGAAAAAAGACGGTTTTATAAGGCGTTTATTTTACCCCCAAATTTAGTGACCTGAAAACACCTATGAATTTTGAATTTTCAAAAGTTGCTTTCATATATCAATCCCCAATTCAATCTCTATTGATCCCCATTGGTTGCGTTGAAATCGGTTGATAAACATGATAGCTGTGTTGGATCACCAATACCTCTAATATTTGTAGTTTTTGCCCCCATGTTGCCCTCCTATCAACAATTTCGTTTTTTATCAATGTAGATCGTGTTGAAGGGAATCAAACGCCGTTCGATTTGTTAAAATCCTACGGGTAGATCTCGAGATATCCGGGGGCGGTACCGCCCCCCCCCCCCTGCCACTAATAGGGGTAGCCAGGAGCCTGCCACTAATAGGGCTAATGGACGAGCGCCTGAACAAAATTGTTATTGAACGAACCGAAGGCGAGTTCAATAAGAAATCTTTCAGGCGCGAGTCCATTAAATATTGCATTATGCAACTGTTCGCCCGATCCAATAATCCAATAATTCATGACCAAATACGGTATGATCCAATAACAAAAGTGTTATTTGATCCTGTAGAGTTCACTATCACTTCCGGTGTTTTTCCCATTGGCTTCAGCATTACGATCCATAAACACATGCATTTATTGGTAAAAATATGTGTAACACGTGCTGAATAGGAAACGGTCTCTCAGTTGCATGATAACAGCCATTTATATACATAGTGTTTCATAAATAATGTCAATTTTAAAATCGAAAGAACCAAAAGTAAAAATTGGCGTAGTACGTGGAAATTTACAAGTATTGTTGGAAATTGTTAGACATTTTGATTTGCAATACAACTGACGAGCTGAGGGTGAAGATGTAGGACTACCCAAGGTTACTATAACAACAGGTTAGGCAGATCATACGTCACTGGTTCTGAAGCTGTATGACTGTACTAAGGCTGTATGACCAAGGCTGTATGCTGAGGCTGTATGACCAAACTGACCCGGTTTTGGAATCAGCACATCTCCATCAATCTGTAAAGGTAAGGCTAGCCAACATTTTCCCCGTAGGATCTTCAGGGAGCCATCCCAAAAACACCGCACTTCCCCGTTCACTCATGTGTTGAAGGCCACGGACCATGACTTCAGAGACGTCATCACTTAGGAATGTCAAAGATTTGGCGGGGGCTGGGACTACCCTCCCGCGCCCAACGGCAAAATACGCCATATTCCAAATAACAGTAGACGTGGATGTTTTTTAATGCAGAGATGAGGGGGAAATATAAGTTAAATCGAAAGTTTTTGCTATATTATATTTTTAGCACGATATATGGCTAAAGTAACGCATTTGAGAGGTTCATCCTAAAATTCGTAACTAATGAGGCTTAACCCGCGCGGCGCTGGGGGGTAAATTTTATCCCCCCTCCCGGATTTTCTCCATAACTTGAAAACTATGACAGATATTGAAGTGAAACTTGCGGTACCTTATGGTGCATCAATTCTACATCTTGTGTTATAATTTTGTTGAAATTCGTTAAACTTTTGAGGAGATAATGACGTTTTAGTGACGTCATGTCATGTAATTTTTGGTGAAAAAAACGTTAAGTGTTTGAAAAATCGTATAAAATAGCGTGTTGATGCAAATCGCAAATAAAAGGCGTCAAAAGAAAGGAAATAACATTGTCTTTAGCAGCATAGCTATCTCAGATGTTAAACATTTTGGGTTTTTGACCCCCAAAAAAATGAAAGAAAAAAAAACTGATTTTTGGGGAAGAATTTCCACAAAAGTTTTTTGTTTGAACATTTTCAAAAAACCGGAAGAAATATTAGAGAGCCGAGTATGAACGATGTTCAAACCAAATTTCAAAGCAATTTATTTATTTTTGACTGACTTAAGGCTCTCTAAGAATAAGTAACTCATGACTTCATTATTTTAAATTGCGTTTTTTGGCTTTTACTGACCAGATACAGACAAATAAATGCCACCACTATATTTAGAAGACAAAACTAGTCTAGAAACATGCAATGTTTATTTAGATTAATACATTTCAAATTTTGACCTTATTTGTGACCTGACCTTGACCTGAGGGCGATTATATGGTGTCAGGCTGTGAAAATGGCTGCTTCTATCGAATTATACGTGTAAAATAACCCATACAACATGTGTCGCATGGCTTTCGTAGACCTGTGACCTTTTGTGACCTGACCTTGACCTTGACCTTTGCTTAAAATTTCACTTTTACTTATGCGGGAGATGCATTATACATTTGGGAGCACTTTGTGAGATAACAGTTGCAATACAAGGCTTTGGATGGAAAGCATAGCCCAAAAACCCAAATACTGAAATTTTGATACTTGACCTGACCGTGACCTGACATGTGACCTTATGTTAATAATTTCGGGCATGCGTTATATTCTTCTTACTGAGAGCTTTCGATCACCGCCTTGCGCGTCTCGCTACGGTTATTGGTTCGGAAGATACGAGGGGGGGGGGGTAAAATTTACCCCCCCAGCACCGCACGTTCGGGTGGAGACCCCAGCGCCGCGCGGGTTAAGTTTGACTCCAACCCCATCTGGAACCTGGCTGAAGCTCAGCAGGCGAGTGGCCTATCGTCTGTTTGACTGGCCGTGGACCGCCAGAAGTCCATGTCTGTCACCATTAGGCTACTGGTTTTGTTGTCCGTGGCCCTGCCGAAACTAAGAAGGCATCCTGTTACATCTAGACCGTCTGAGGCCTGTGCAGAAGTTGGCGGACTCCAAAGACCCCGAGGAAGCGCCCGGGCCAAGGGCCATATCTATTGAAAAGGCGAAAAGCACGTGCATTTTGGCGTGCTGTCGTGGAGCCATTTTGCTAGATAGGAAAAATCCACCAAAAAAATTAAAATGTTCATATGTTCGGGTGTGTAGTAATAGTCCAACAAACACACAAATACAATATTGTATCTGTAAATCATAACAAGTTTAAAATTGACGTTCATTATGAAACAACCTGTAGTGAAACACCCCACTTTTCACATTCCTGATACTGACGGGCTGCTAGATTTCAGTAGAAAGCATTTTTGTAAGAAAAGACCGATCAGCATAGCTTACTTTCAGCAGCAAATGCTCGACATAACAAATGAGGCAGCCCGTATAAATGCCAAGACAAGAGCGCCATGCAAAGTAAATTGTTATCGTCCAACGTGTCGTGCCAATGCATAAAAAAACGCTTTCTGAGTAACAAACGAAACGTGATATAAGGTAACTGTTTCGGGCAATGGTGGAACCACGCCGTTCTTGTGGCAATCAGTCATATTGTATTTGAGCCCTTGCAAGTTGCAGCATAAATATTTATATATCCAGCTATTACACTAACTCACGGAGTTTGGCGGAAAAGTCCTGGCATATTGACGAAGCATTGTGTTCTAGACAATTTAACAACACACGGTTAAAAATATACCGACTAAACTTTCTGGAGATGGAAATCAAGCTTATTTTTACATTGCTTGTCGTGTTCACGTGTCGCTTCAAAGGGAACAGTTCACCTTGTCAATGGGGTTTTGAGTTGAGATAGCCAAGCTGTTCTCCATGTTCGAAAATTGACTTGAGAAGCTTTCACATTTTCATAGAAATCCATTAATTAATTCAAATTGGCTTACCGGAGTCCTAGAAGGCGGAACGAGTATCCATCGTGTCTCCCATCGCTGATTAGCTGATTTGACGTATGATTATGACGTAACGATGACGTATGGCTTGAGGAATAAGAATGATAAACATTGAAATATATAGCGCTGGACAAGAACATGCTGTTGAGTACCTTATTCTCTTCATTGCACGAATGGAATTTGAGAGCTATATCGTGACAATCGTCTATAAACACTTTCTCGGCAATATTCTTAGTGAAATGATACGTCACGCACGTGCAGATGTTGTCACGATGACATTGCGTGCTTCTTAGCAATCTGATTTCGCATTAACTCACTCCATTCACAGGGAAAATCTGAATTGGAACCAAATAACTGATATTATTATTTGCTTTTTCCGCGTTCATATAGATTTGTATGGCTTACTAGTAACATGATAATTCATTTATAGCTTCTCTCAATCATTTCTGAGCTTTTTTTAGCTTTGTAAAGGTGAACAGTTTCCTCTAAGGCATCCACACACTGCGTCATTCGGCGCGCGTCGACTAAGCGGAATGGCGGAAAAAGCTGGTCCGGACGAGCTTTCTCCGTGCTGAACACCGCGAAACCGCGGAACTTCGCAGTGATATCGCGCGCCGAATGGCGCAGTGTGCGGCCCGCTTTATTGTCGCCTTGCCGCATGGAACGACCAGATTCAGAAATGAACGGGCGTAACAATGTATGAGTGCGGGTGTGCGGATGGGAAGTGGTGTGCCTTTAATTTGCTACCACGGCGAGTATATAAACACAGGATAAACTAACGCAGTACCATGTAACTAAACCATGTAACAAGTTTCTGAGTAAAGGTAATATTGAACGTCTGAAAACATAAATGTAACCACAACATTGTTCAAGCGAACCTCAGAGATAACCAGAAGGCCAAGCTATACACTTCAGTCCAGGAGAAAGACATGTGCCAGGCGGCGACTCGTGCAGGAGAGCGGCTGCATTAAGGCAACCGCGAATCACCGTGCAGAATAGCATACTCACTTATTTCCCACCATCATCTTTAACCAGAATGTTTCTTTTCACTATAAACAGGCTAGGATAGCCTCAGTAGTTCACTCCTTCAATTTGTGATGTGACCCGTTCATTTTCCGGAGACTTGTGGTCTTCAGATGAATAATACATTCATTTGAATGGCAGAGTAAGCAGCCTGGCTTTATGTTCTGTTCAAATGGCCTTGGTTGCAATGAAGCCCTGCGGTATTTTTCAGACCTCTTCACAGCCAGGAATGCACTGTATAATTCACTAAATGCACTAGGGCCGGGAGGAATGGCAGCATCCACCTACTTCTTATAAAATGGCTTGGACGACCTTCAAGCCTTTGTGCTGTGTAGTACAGGCGAGTCCTATTCAAGTTTCGGAGAAGTCTCTGACAGAGATGTGGTATCAGACAGCAACACCAGTGGTTTCAAAAGGATGGTGCAACTGCCCATCCAGCTCTTCAGGCTCGCCATTGGCCGGGAGAGATGTTTAGCACGAGGCTCATCTCCTATATAAAGGGCAAATTAAAACCGTTACAACGCGATAAACTCCAAAACCCTTGGTGGTGGAGCCAAAAGCCATACATTCTCTGAATCAGCAAGATGGCAGGCAGGTTTATGTATCACTACCATCCAGATCGGACCTCTATAGTTTTCAAGTAAATTGTGAAAGCGTGGAATTTGTTAACCCGCGCACTGCAGGGGCTTTGCGCCGAACACGAACTGCAGGGGGGTTGATTTCCCCCCCCCCCCTGAGATCTCGAAAACTACGCAACGTAGCGAGAAACGGAAAAAGGAATTTGATGGCTTCATACATGTTCTATCGAAAGTATATCAGTGTTTTTTTTAAGTCAGGTCAAAATTGAGGTCACCAGAGGGCATCAAAGGTCAAATTTTCCGGATTTTTCCTGTTTTAGGACATCGCTCCAGACATTCCCATATATCTCAGAAACGATGATAGTTAGAAACAAACGAAAAAAAGCAAACGCCAGCCAGTGAAATTTTTCAATCGCTAAAGTGTCTTCAGATTTGATCTCAGGTCAATATTTGAGGCGCCAGAGGTCAAAAAGAAAAAAATGCCGTTTTTGGCTAAATCGTGTTTTGCTATTAACTTTTTACTTAATAAAGATAACGGAAAACTGTTTACGCCATTGTGTTTATCTTGTCAAGGCGCTTTGAATGATATATAAGGTGACCTTGTTAAGTCAACTTAACAATTTGACCTAAGGTCAAGGTCAAGTGGTGACCCAAGTAGGTCATGTTGCATATGGGAAGACGTGTCTCGACAACAAACACATTGCTGTCTGTTTTACTTCTCTATCTTCATTATGTCGAGAGTTATTGACAACAAAGTGATGGTGACCTCACATGACCTCAAATGACCCAATAGGGGTCACTGAACAAAACTTACACTTGGATCATCAAGAATATCCTATAATAACATGATCCAGAAGTAATTGAACTAGTACCATGCATATCCTTGAAATAGGAAGCATTTGTATATTTCCCCATTGACTTATTATGGGGAGGTTACGAAATTGACCTGACCTTAGGTCACCGATATCAAAATTCCAAGTTAAAGGAATTGTAAGTACTGATGCCCTCATGACATCCTGTAAGTTTCAACCTGATCGGTGAACAACTCTGGCTTTGGCACAACTGCAAACATTTTTGGTGGTGGGGTCACTTGACCTGGTCTGGTGACCTGACCTGAGATGACCCGAGCATATTTTTGTTCTAAAAGTGTGCGTAATTGATGTCCTAACAGGTGTATCAAAACCCGGCGGCACTGCGCGCCGACGTTTTTTCGCTATCTTTGAAAAACCTGAGGGGGGGGGGGGGGGCGGAAATCAACCCCCTTGCAGTGCGCGGGTTAAGAATGCAATGATATTCGTTTTTAGTGTGCCCGATTTTCTGCATATGTTGCGCTTTTGTGGCATTCATTCTGCAACTATTTTAAACTGAAGAAGCAGGGGAAAAATCTACATTTAGAGTTTGGGGCGGTGCTTTGACTCTCAGTGTGCCCTTATCTTTATACCAGTCATGTTTCAGTTTAGTTTACCAGTGTCTGTTACCAAGGGGCCATGAACAGGGGTGTAGTTCCCTATTCAGTTGAGGGGCTTCAGCCCCCCCCCCCCACCCCAACTTGCTTTCAGCCCCCCCCCTCCCCAAACTTGGACGAGAAAGTAGGTCAAATCCGGGGAGAACTCTGTATTTTTGTGGATTTTGATGGTACTTAAAATGATTTTTATCAGCTCAGCCCCCCCCCCCCCCAAAAAAAAAAACTGTCTGGAGAAGATACGTCCCTGGCCATGAAGGATATTGGAAGAATAAGAGAAAATGGTAGAGGTGTCAACTTCTTCCCATGCACAGACTGAAAAATGTGAGTATGTTGACCTATGTTTCTTACTGATCTTACTGAATTTATATTGTATCTCATTGCCTATTACTTTGACATAGGTACTTAGCCAATCTGCCCAACTAAAATCATAGAGGCGCCATGTCCAACAACTTATGTCCAATATGAATACAGCCAATGTTTTTATCCGAGCTTTTGGTTAGAGTGAGACAAATGGCCAATGCAGTTGGTACTCGGTACAACCATAAGCTCCAATTGTCATCATCATGGGTTAGTGACACCCCATGGAATTGCCATGGGTCATAATAAGGGTGATAGGTGATGTAGGCAAACACCCAAACTCTGGTCATGACAAGATACATACGGCTCAAATTATAGAACAGCTGGTAGCATGTATTTTGTTCATGTCTGGCTGATGGGTTGCAGGCCACCTGGGGCTGTTTTGGCTCTCAGTGTGCCAAGTTTGGAATTTGTGTGACCATGGCATGCCTGTGTGGGCCAGTATCAGTTGGTGGCATAGCAGGAGACTGACCTTGGTGGCATAGTGGAGATAAATATATATTTAGAGCACTAATTACTGCAGTATTGACTGACAGCGCACTAAAATTAGATGTACGACTGTGGCCTTGGTTTCAATGTATTGCTCTAAAATTATATTCACGACTGTGGCCTTGGTTTCAATGCATTTCAATGCATTTCAATGCATTTCAATGCTCAAATTTTCAACTATCGTGGCAGGGGCCAGTATCGGTTGATAGCATAGTGGGAGAGAAATCTAAATTTAGAACACTCGAAAATTAGATTCATGACTGTGGCCTTGGTTTCAATGCTC
>JAXIVJ010018368.1:0-23424 GCA_036785665.1 Chirona hameri | reverse complement strand
CCTACTGATAGCGATCCACGCTTATATCGGTCGGTACTCAGCAAGTACTCGTAACGAATTCAGTAAATTAGCCTCCCTACGCATTGTTATTTATCATGAAGGTTTGCAATATGTTTCCTGCACTCTATCTTTTGCGAATATGTGCCAAAATGTGTATGAACAATCAACAATCATTTTAAAACAGTGCATTGAAATCGGCAGTTTAGCTTGGCACCGGCCGGCCGGTGCCAAGCTAAACTACGGCGACCTATTTAGTGTCGGCGATTTGTTTACAAGTGCCCATTCAACAACGTTGAACAGATTGATGCAAAAGCGTCAGATGTTGCGCTTTCCAATAATGGAGGGCAAATACCGATCATTAATTTTCCAAACTTCCAACTTCGAATTAGGGAATTATTTTATTTTATTTTTTAATTTAGATCACAACACTTTAATACCATAACGGTAGGCAAATAAGTTGTTGCTAACAAAATCAAAAGGTGATTATCTCCCTTTAACGACTGCGTCGATTTACTTGATTCGTTATTCCTCGTGACAATGTGATGATGCGTGCCAAGTGCCATCAATTACATGATAAATTATTTTCCAGAGGAGAAACACATCTCTAGAGCGTGATGGAGCCTATTGTGGCATGGTCTTCTGCCCTTTTATCGTTCGTTGATAGAAACGTTATTCACTGAGCTACTGTGGGAAAAACCGACGTATGCTTCAACCACATGCTAGTGGCGCCGGAAGTGATAAATGGAGTTTCTTCTGAAGAAACCGTTAAATACGCTTTACCCCAAAACGCAACAGCGCCTTTTTACAATGAAAGGAATTCAGTTAAAAACATTCAGGGAATGTGAACTATTTTGCAGTAAAATAGCTAAATGGTGCAGATGTTATCAGCTATAGTGCGGATGAAATACTGAATGGTTAGGCTTGTGGTGGTATTTGACTAATAGCCAGGGCGATCAGTTAACGAGGACCACACACACACCGATCCTTCAGAGCTATTTGTTGCGGTCGGATCACGTCCGCCAAATGGATCTAAATCATATGTCCTTCGACAAAACAAACACATGATCAGTCTTATGATACTGACAACGTGAATCTTTTTAATAAAATAAACATGACATATAACGACAATTAGCGGCGATAACTACCAAAGGGCGAAGTTCAATCATTGGGCTTAAAAGCATGCATTACACAATACACAGCACTATCTATTAAATATTGTTTCAGATTCGAATTTCGATTAAAACTATTTATCACTTAAATCAGACCTATGCAGACTCATTTTGAAATGCAGACGTGAGACGAAACGTATTGATACCAATGGAAAGTGGTGTTGGAGGAAGTTTGAACGACCTTCCTCATAAAATGAAGTAAAAGGGATTCTCACGCATGTTGACAATTCATGAAGAATATCCACTGAAATGAATGATAGAAATATAAAGTTACTTATACTTCAGGTTACTCGGGCCACCTAAGGGGAGACATTTGCACATTGATCGTCTATTTTCGGCTGCTTCAAAGCTTGCACATAAGCTGTGGTGGATGCTGCATCGCCAATATACTCCGATGCCTACAACTGTCCGGACTCCAAGTCCCAGCATGCAGGCCGTAGAACTCAGCGTGTGGAGCAATGACCCGCTGTCTATAGTCCTGGCTGCTCCCCTCACACGCCTCACAAGTCACAGCGGTCTGCCGGTTTATTTACCGCCCCAGAGCGGCGCATTGTACGGCTCTGTTCTCCCGCCCGGCTCGGCGCCGTCTCTCCACCAACAATACCCGCCGGCGCCGCCCGTAACAGACCCGGAATTATCTGCCGCGCCGCGCCGGCACAGGTGGCCGGGACGGAACACCGGGACGGCAGGACATCGCAGCGGCGTCGTTTGTGTCGCCTCCGCGCCGTTTGTGTCTCCTGCGCGTCGCGTTCGCCGCCACACGCAGGCAGCACAAACAAACATCAAACATCCAGCCAGCCCCGGGGACAGTCAGCTGTTTGTTAGCGACGATTACGGCGCCGACGTGGGTGCGCCGCGCTCGCCGCCGTCACACAAGTGGCGCACGTTTGTGTATCTCTTGGTACGGCCGGCCACACAAACAGCCACAGACGTGGCGGTTACAGTGCGGCAATACTGCACGTGGTGTTGGCCAACTGGAGGTTATGTTCGGTCGCCACTGTCGATGTAGTGTCGTTTTCCTTTAAAAAAAATGGAAAATCACACATCTTAACACATGTTTCAGTCGGATAAACGTGCTATGAGTCGACATGTCGCGAACGCACCAATGGCATTCCGAGGCACTCGCAACAGCAGGAGATAAGCAGCCTAGGCAATCCGGTACCCGATGGTAATGTAAAAATAGGCCTAACTGCATGTGAACCCTATTTAGAAAGGTTAATATCCCTCGCTCCTTTCATCAGCCTCTCCCTCTTGTTCCGAACAGATCCCGTCACAATCTGACGCATACCACCACCGCCTACCAAGTGCCATAAGATGCGACACCCAGCAAAACCGGCCCGGCTCGCAGGGGTGACGGCAGGGAGGCGGTGAGGTGAGACGCCCGTGGCAGGCGTGCATTCAGCCCGGCCGGAAGCGACCCTCCGGGCAGGCGGAGACGCGTCATATGCATCATGGCGCCGCGGCGCGAAGTGCCGCAAAAAGCCGCAGAAGAAGGCGGCGGTGACGGGTGACAGCTCTGATTTAACGCGCGCAGGAAGCGGTGCGAAAAATTAACGAAATCGTCTGACAGATGTTTCATCGGGTCGGCTCGCTGGCGGTCGGCGGCGGTGGCGGGCGCTGGGCGAGACTGGGCGCCGCCGCCGCGCCGACACGATCGCGGCGCACGTGAGACAAAGAGCGGCGCGGCGCGGCCGGTCGGCGTCCAGATGTGTCGGCGGCGGCGTCGGCCTCCGGGCTGCGTGTGAACATCCTGACCCGGAGGCGGCGCCGGCGCGGGAGGCGGACAGAGGGCAGACCGACACACCGGGCCTCAGCCGCGCCGGAAGACACGTGTCAAAACTTACAACACATCGACAAACGGCTGCTGGAGCGGAGAATGGAGAATAAGGCTCCGATTTATCTCTGTTTGATTCAAATTTAAACTCTCCGACAGCTAGAACGCAGCAGCTTCTAGCGTTAGAAGCGATCCAACGGCATTAGCAGCATAGGCTCGAAAACACTTCAACCAAGAAAACGGAATGCCTTTCCCACATTTCTCACATAAATGCCGCCACATCGCTGTATTGCCGGTTGCCGGAGACACCGGGGTGGCAGCACGTCACTGCACGCGCCGTCGCCGGACTGCACGCGTCTGCCTTCGTTGCACGCGGCTGGGTGTGTGGCTGCACGCCTGTGTGCTCGGCGACGGGCGGCCGGCCTCTCGGCCGTGACCACATCACGGTAATTGGCGCCGAAATCGCCCCGTCGGCTCCGACGCAACCAGCTGCCGTGTCACGGTAACTTCCGGTCCGTCACCGACGCACTTCCGGCTCGTTTCCGGCGGCAGGAGACACTGCTGTTGTGTGACGCGGGCAGGAGATGCTGGTTCTTTCGGTGTGGTGTGGGTACTGATTGTTATTCGTCACCGTAGTGAGCGGTCCGGCCGTTCGACTTGCTTTTGAATGAATGAACACACAATTGAAGAAGGAAGTACCAGGATCTCCGCGATGTATTTGAATTAGCGCTATTGGCTATTGCAGATGGTATGATATTGTGGGAACGTGGCGCCGTAGCCTTTGTACGAGAACTCGACTCATGGCAACCACTTGTAGCATTACGGGACAATTTAAAGAGTTCTGCATGAGAAAACAATGTTAGAACAGCATATAGCATAAATATGGCGAACAGACTTGTAAACGATTCATTTCTTAATGAATCGATTAATTAGTGATTCCCGTGAAACTTCAATGATTCGATTCTGATTCAAATTACCATTCAGTGTAAAGTGAATCGATTCACTAGTGATTAATGGCTTAGCGCAATGATTCAACTCTGATTTTGATTTTGATTCTGATTCATTGTCCACGTGCAATTATAGACAGATAGTACACTCGCAATGAGTTCAATGTTATGTTCTGGCGTCTTCTCCCAGGTAATTATGATCTCGATAGATAAGCAGGTAATAGGTATGATAGCCTAAACCAGGCATCATGAATGCTCTGTTGGCAGGGTTTCATTACATGAACTACCAACAGTGCCTGCCTAGTAGGTACCTACTTCGTTCAATATGAAACTCATATTTTGTATTCGTACAATCGGTTTGAATCGATTCATTTGGTGATTATACGCAACGCCAATGATTCAACTCATGATTCACATTGATGTTTGCGCAAAATGAATCGATTCACCTGTGATTATTCGTCAAATGATGTGATTCTTGAATCGTTAGTCGATTCACCGTGAATCGTTTACAAGTCTGATAGCAAGGTATGAATCGCCAATTTCAAATTTCACCAAAAGCAGACAGCATGTTTTAAATTTATCGCTAAAAAATATGACCTTTGGTGACACTTTGGTGCTTGCTCAAGAGTGTAAATTTCAGGGCAAATTGCAGCTACCAGCACATCGCATTTCGGTGCAAAACTGCATGGTATATAGGCGGTCGTGATTTAGCATAAGGAGTCCCACGATGGCAAATTGAATAATTCAGACGGAGTGAATGAGAACACGAAGAGTTCGAACGAACGTAGTCTTACAGATGGGCCGGAATTCGTCTTCATCTTGCTTGCTTGCTTACATGCTTGATTTATTGATTGTAAGGGTTTCAGGAATAACTCCCGTTTCACTGCACATATTATACACTGATATTGTTGTCGTAAATTAACACATGTTATAGGCTACGTGAGAATATTTGACACAACTGCAAAAACTATCACCATCTATAAATAAACCAAAATAAATGCCGGCTGGGCTCAGCACGTGCGTGGACTTCGAATTCATCTCCGAAACGATCTTGTGAGAATCAGAAACAAAAATAAATGCCGGCTGGGCTAAGCACGTGCGTGGACTTCGAATTCATCTTCGAAACGATCTTGTGGGAATCAGAAACAAAAATAAATGCCGGCTGGGCTCAGCACGTGCGTGGACTTCGAATTCATCTCCGAAACGATCTTGTGAGAATCAGAAACAAAAATAAATGCCGGCTGGGCTCAGCACGTGCGTGGACTTCGAATTCATCTCCGAAACGATCTTGTGAGAATCAGAAACACAAATAAATGCCGGCTGGGCTAAGCACGTGCGTGGACTTCGAATTCATCTCCGCATCGATCTTGTGAGAATCATACAAAAATATACTTATATCAATGGCCGTAACTGTGTTGTTCACTGAGAGTCACAGCAAGGTGCAGGTAAGTAATCCTTTACTATTGCAGCAAACAACAATGCTTATCAGTTGCCGGACACAAATGTAATAACTTGCTCCGTCTGTTTCATGCCATGCATGCCTTACTAGTCAATTCCCAGTGAATATGGCCTTCGCCGGTAGTATATTGATGAGATGGAGATTTTCTAGGAATCTTTATGAAGGATTCAATGGCTGATTTTGTAGTCATTTCCCTGGATACCTCTCATAAATAATTGAACCCAATCCTGAAGATTTATAAAGAAAACAGCGCGTGTTTAACAACCCAATAATCATTGCTCACGAACCGCCAACGCTAACAGACTCGTCAAACCTCAAACAGAGGTGCCTGTGCACAATGTTTAAAGACACCGGCGCCGGCGCACAACGCATTCGGGCCCGTCTCTGAATGTATATCATTGTCGGCACGGGCAGCAAACAGACCCACTGTCACTGACAAAGGCAACGCTAATAAATAGCCCGCCTGTTTTAGCTCACTCAGTCATCCCGCATGGACGGGAAATCAAAGGCTTGCCCTGCCTTGTGTTTATACCGGGCCGACTGGCGCCGCTCAGCACCGCCAGTAATTATACATTATCATATCTGCAGCGTTGCACAGCCAATATCATGAAATGAGAGCAGTCCGTCAGCGTGAAACATCCCAGACATTGTCCGCTGTCGCCAGACCCTGGGGGCCGCCGCTCGGCCCGCTCCGGCGACAACCCAAACAATGTCCGACCGGTCACAGATTCACCCCGCCGCCGCCCCCGCCCCCGCCCCGCCGCCCCGCAGGCCGAGTAAACAATAGACCGAGGGCGCCGTGCAGTGCCGCCTGTGCAGCCGGTCCCCGGAGGGCTGCCGTCTCCGTCCCGTCCCCTGGTCCTCGGTCCCGCCCCGGTCCCGCCCAGGTCCCCCGCTGGTCCCGGGTCCTGATTCCACCGTGATCCGACGCTGCACCATTGTGCGCCGATCGTGATCGGTGACCGGTGAGTCGGTGAGTGTCCAGCTCGCCTGGTATAAACAGTAACCACCACGGTCAGACAGACAGAGGACCGCGCGCTGCACCAGCACCGCTCGGTCTGCCGCGCCGCGCCGGAAGTGATCTCATGGCGTGCACAGAGTTGATCTGCAGAGGTCTGCAGCGTTGGTAGCGGGGAGAGGAGGCTGGTCTCCTGACCAGCAGGCCGACTCTGACTCCCCGGACTCCCCTGAGCAGAGGTCTGTAGCGTTGGTAGCGGGGAGAGGAGGCTGGTCTCCTGACCAGCAGGCCGACTCTGACTTCCCGGACTCCCCTGAGCAGAGGTCTGCAGCGTTGGTAGCGGGGAGAGGAGGCTGGTCTCCCGAACAGCAGGCCGACTATGACTCCCCGGACTCCCCGGACTCCCTGGACTCCCCTGACTCAGTTCGATACCGACTCTGACTCCCCGGACTCCCCTGACTCAGTTAGATACCGACTCTGACTCCCCGGACTCCCCTGACTCAGTTCGATACCGACTAGGACTCCCCGGACTCCCCTGACTCAGTTCGATACCGACTCGGACTCCCCGGACTCCCCTGACTCAGTTCGATACCGACTCTGACTCCCCGGACTCCCCTGAATCAGTTCGATACCGACTCGGACTCCCCGGACTCCCCTGACTCAGTTCGATACCGACTCGGACTCCCCGGACTCCCCTGACTCAGTTCGATACCGACTAGGACTCCCCGGACTCCCCTGACTCAGTTCGATACCGACTCTGACTCCCCGGACTCCCCGGACTCCCCGGACTCCCCGGACTCCCCGGACTCCCCTGACTCAGTTCGATACCGACTCTGACTCCCCGGACTCCACTGACTCAGTTCGATACCGACTAAGACTCCCCGGACTCCCCTGACTCAGTTCGATACCGACTAGGACTCCCCGGACTCCCCTGACTCAGTTCGATACCGACTCGGACTCCCCGGACTCCCCTGACTCAGTTCGATACCGACTCTGACTCCCCGGACTCCCCTGACTCAGTTCGATACCGACTCTGACTCCCTGGACTCCCCTGACTCAGTTCGATAATAAATTTAAGTCAGCTCTCGTCTGGATGGCCTGCGACCTGTGGTCAGTGTCTGCGGTAACTCAGTCAGGTTAGGGCAGAAGAAGGGGAGGACTCAGTCAGGTTAGGGCAGAGAAAGGGGAGGACTCAGCCAGGTTAGGGCAGAAGAAGGGGAGGACTCAGTCAGGTTAGGGCAGAGGAAGGGGAGGAATCAGCCAGGCTAGGGCAGAGGAAGGGGAGAACTCAGCCAGGTAGGGCAGAGGAAGGGGAGGACGTAAGTCTTTGTGGCAAGCGGTACTTTGATTTTGACCTGATTTTGACATGTGAGATCAGTATATACAACACCGCTGAACGCAACAAGCTGCGCTTGAGGTATGCCTCTGATTCCAGAAACTCATACAAATGCATTGAGGAAGATGAATTATCTGCAACCATGTATTTAATATAATTAATCATGCATTAGGGGCTACAGAAAATGACGCCATCCAGTGGCAATGTGTTTTCTTATTATCCTGAGTCATTTATTGGGAAATTAAATATAAAATACCTACACCTATGTGCGACTGCGTATACTGCATACTGTGCTGTTATATTCATACCAAGCACAAACGAAAAGCTGCCGGGTTTCTGTAAGCCTAACATTAAAGGGAGTGTGCTTACTGTTTTTGAATGTCAAAAATATTTTCATACGGTAGTAGCTATTGGTTTGATTGTTGAATACGATTAACTTCACATCTGGAGCCCCTTTAGTTGAATTTTAACTTATTTTGTTTTTTGCTTATTTTTCGTCTCGATACCTATAAGAACGACCACCACAGCACTATTGCAAGACGATGTTGTGCACAACGGCGCACCTAAGACAATACAATTACGGTCACATCATATAGAGAGACAAGTTTTGTACAGCATGTTTTCCACTGTGAACCAGCCAGTTCCTGGAGTCTTTGGAATATCTCAGCAACTAGTGTGAATCTGGAGAAATGAAAGGCATGGTTCGATTCAGAAAATTATGTTTTATAAACCAGTGTCCATAACCCCAAATAAGCAATGTGAGTAGGCACACTCCCTATACGCTTAAATTAGTTTTCTCATTTAATTCTGAAGCCGTAAAACGAATCTCAATTACCAAGACGTTAATAATTAATTCATGCAATTTGTTGCTGGCGAGAATAGTAAGCAGACGGCCCCACGTCCGCAGCCGGACGTGGGGCCGTCTGCTTACTATTCACGTCCGCAGCCGGACGTGGGGCCGTCTGCTTACTATTCACGTCCGCAGCCGGACGTGGGGCCGTCTGCTTACTATTCACGTCCGCAGCCGGACGTGGGGCCGTCTGCTTACTATTCACGTCCGCAGCCGGACGTGGGGCCGTCTGCTTACTATTCACGTCCGCAGCCGGACGTGGGGCCGTCTGCTTACTATTCACGTCCGCAGCCGGACGTGGGGCCGTCTGCTTACTATTCACGTCCGCAGCCGGACGTGGGGCCGTCTGCTTACTATTCACGTCCGCAGCCGGACGTGGGGCCGTCTGCTTACTATTCACGTCCGCAGCCGGACGTGGGGCCGTCTGCTTACTATTCACGTCCGCAGCCGGACGTGGGGCCGTCTGCTTACTATTCACGTCCGCAGCCGGACGTGGGGCCGTCTGCTTACTATTCACGTCCGCAGCTGGACGTGGGGCCGTCT
Organism: Chirona hameri; assembly: GCA_036785665.1. Classification (NCBI taxonomy): domain Eukaryota; kingdom Metazoa; phylum Arthropoda; class Thecostraca; order Balanomorpha; family Balanidae; genus Chirona; species Chirona hameri. Next base: position 14,388 of record JAXIVJ010018368.1, on the reverse strand, counting down.
GCTTACTATTCACGTCCGCAGCCGGACGTGGGGCCGTCTGCTTACTATTCACGTCCGCAGCCGGACGTGGGGCCGTCTGCTTACTATGCACGTCCGCAGCTGGACGTGGGGCCGTCTGCTTACTATGCACGTCCGCAGCCGGACGTGGGGCCGTCTGCTTACTATGCACGTCCGCAGCTGGACGTGGGGCCGTCTGCTTACTATTCACGTCCGCAGCTGGACGTGGGGCCGTCTGCTTACTATTCACGTCCGCAGCCGGACGTGGGGCCGTCTGCTTACTATTCACGTCCGCAGCCGGACGACATGACGCAACGTTCTTAATGGACTCGTGGGTAATTTCCTTGAGAGATGGCTCAGACAATAAATGTAGCCCGTGTAGACAATAAATTGTCTACATGGGCTTTATTCCGCAGTTTGGAGCCCGCCTGAAGGTTAGCGCTGTGGTGCTGACACTTTGTTTACGTAATATATCAGACTCAGAATTAACTTCTATCCGGCGTTTGTCTGGACAGCACAGACCTGATTTATTCAGCAGCCGAAAAACAAACCCCGCCGTGTTATTGTTCACATTTCGACACACAATGGTTCACTTTTGTTGGACTTCGTTAGATTCGCTTTTGAGGTCATTCGGAAAATGATGGCATTATGCGCTTATGCCAGGTCGCCGTAATCGTCTGGGCCTGATTTTCTCCGTTATCTCTCCTGTTGCACACTATATGTATGCAGATGGATATATTAGTCAATATATTGGTCAATATTGGTCAACGGGTTTTGCGAGATAAAAAATATCCAAGGCTTAAACGTTCACCACAAAAATCAAGAAACCTGATTGGCGTTTAAAGAGAGACCAGTCAGCGGCGACAGTGTCTGTATTTATAGTGAGACGGTGCAGTGGCGGGACAGGGCTGGTCCATTTGTCTGGCTCGGTGAAGCGCGGCCAGCCAGAGACAATACGATGCATCACCCGGCTAAGACGGGGCTGACGCCGCATGGTCCGGGGGTAGCCCTGTCGCGGCCCGGCGAGATGGATGTGGCAGCCGGGACCGGTTATCTGACCCTGTCACCGAACTATCAGGCCGAGTGTCGCGCCTGTCTAACAATACTGAACTGAAATGGAGAGGCTCCGTAATACTCACACGACTTAGTCGTATATGGACGGCGGCGTTCTCCAGTTCAACATTATCACTTCTGATGAAACGCGAGCACATAATCGCTTTGACAACAGAGGTTCGGGCCTGACACGAAGCCGGGCTTACGCCACCCCGTCCTTTGATCTTCCCGTGACAAACGAACCCTCGGCTGAAGTCAGATGATGCTGCTAATGGTCGGCGAAACAATATAATTTCGAGGAGCAGGCGCTGCTGGAGCGGCGAGACCGTTGACATCCACAGACAGGTGGCCACACAGTCGGCAGTCCTCACACAAACGCTGAGATCACCCTTCCCTCGACGACAGTTGCCGCTTTTGTCCGACACTGCGGAGCCTCTGCCCGCTCCTCGTCCCCTCTGAAAGGGGGCGTCGGGGTGGGCGGTCGGCCGCCGGTCCGGGGCCGGTGAGGTGGCTGTGAGAACAACGCGCCCGTCTGCGGCCCTGTTTACGGGGGTGGGCCGACGCGGCCGACGAAACCTGACGCCGCTCGTTACCATCCCGCCGCGCCAGAGTCGCCGCCGCCGCGCCGCCGTTGTCTCTGAGAGCAGGCATTGTTGCCGTGACGCAGCTGGGAGACAGCGGGGGGGGGGGGGGGGGGGGTCGGGGGGAGGGGGGGGGGGGGGGTCGGAGAGGGAGGGACAGGAGGTGCCGGCGACATCAACAGGGAGGCGTCGGTACCGACAAACGCACAGGAGACCAGCACGGCAACCAGCATTTAAAGAAACAGCGTTGCCAATCTTAAGTTTGATAAAGGTCATTGTATCGAAGTTGCATCAATTGATTGGAGTCGTGATATTCTTAAACTATTTCGAAATCATAACACGTTGAAAGTTGCTAGAGCCGACACATTGAGCACTTCTGGTCGGTGATCTGATGATCACTGTAATTATTCCGGATGACCGATGTTCAGTGTTCAGTGTTCAGTGTTCACAGTTCACTGTTCAGCATACGTGGCAGACATTTCATTCATCACCCACCCGGACCGTTTCTTGCTATGACGTCAGAGTGCGGGGCCGTCCGATTGTGTGGTCCATTCCTGCGGCTTCCGGTCCGCCCTCCTGAGCGGGGGGGGGGGAGGAAACAGCTGCCTCCGAACGTCAGTACAGTGACGTCATCACAATCACACAGTCATGTGACGTCACATCACACAGACACGCGCGTTTTGCACGTGTGCTGTGACTTTGTAATGTGTGGTGTAGTAGTAGTAGTAGTCTGGGGTACGTGGTGTGACTAGAGAGTATGACGCAACCACGCCGTGTGTGGTGCCTATATCTGCGCGGTATCTGGTGTAACTGTGCCATATGTGGCGAAACTCTGCTGGGCGCGTGGTATTTGTATGCGGTAAAACAAGACGGGCAACTTGCACGCTTCGTTTTCCCGGAGGCTTCATTTTCACAGCATCGTAGGACACGACACCATCCTTCTAACCCAGGCACATAATTTCCCCATTCGTCAAACTCCACACAAAGCGGGGTGTCCGTCCCGGTCTCCAGCCTGACTCAGGCTGGCCACTGTGGGAGTGTGGCCCCTCTCCTCCCCCTCTCTGCCGAGCGGGCCCAACGCTGCCCCCCCCCCCCCCCACACACACACCCTTCCCTCCATCCCCGGCGGAAACAATGCGGCGATAGTGTGACGACTGCGGCACACATGTGTCGGCCGCAGCACCGCCGACCAGCGATGATATACGGCCGCGTAAAGGCGACAACCGGCACTGGGCCTGTTTTACTGCGACAGGGAGCGCCGGTGGCCGCCAGCCCGCCCGCGTCGGTGGCGACGGGCCGGGCCGAGCCGGGGCCGGGTCGCCGCCTGGCGTCACACAAAGGTGGCGCGGTCAGCGCGGCGACAAATGGGCGGCGCTGTGGCCGTTGGCGATTAATGGCGCAGCGCGGCAGTGGCGGCGCTCCGGGCGCCATTTGTCTCCGCAAATAGCGCGGCCGGCGCGGGCGGCGGAGACGGCGCTGGTGGCGGTAACATGACCGGTCATTTGCCGCCTGCCTCCGACTGCCGCCGGTCCTGCAGGTGACCCAGCAGGTCTGAGTGGGTCGGGACAGGCGCGTCTCCTCTGCCGTCGCTGGCAGCGGATCAGACGGCCTCCCCGGACCGGACGGCGGGTGTCGATGTGTTACCGGCTGCGTGCACTGCCGCCGACTCAAGTGCACAGATTTGTTCTCGGCGCGAGAGGAGCAGCGGAGGGGCAGGTGCCGGGGAGAGGGGCCGCGGCACAAAGCAGTCGGAGGTGGCCACGGCCTGCCACCCTCGGTACTGTTTATTTTGCCGCCGGGGTGAGCAGAACCGGTTCGTCTGAAAAGCGTCACTCGCAATTACTGTCACGTAGCCCATTATTCTCCGGGCTTTATGTGCCCATCGTTTGTAATCGGACTTTTCAGGTCACCATTCTTTTTGTTTATCGTTACGATCTGGCACGTATTCTGATGCAAATGCGGCCAACACTGGCGAGAGGGCAGTAGCAAGAGAAGTGCCAGGTCCGCTCCTTTGAGTCGGAGACACAGGCTCCGGAATGAAACTCAACGTGCTCATAAAAGGGGCGCCCATTGTGGGTAACTGCTATAAGATATCACTGAATGTCAAGACGATGACTCGGCTTAAACTCCGTACCCCCACCCGAAGCTCCAAAGATACATTGTCCGAGAGCACACCGTGCATAGATCACATCGGTATAGATCAGTAATCCAAAGCTACATTGTCCGAGAGCACACCGTGCATAGATCACATCGGTAGAGATCAGTAATCCAAAGATACATTGTCCGAGAGCACACCGTGCATAGATCACATCGGTATAGATCAGTAATCGCCCCAGCGAACGGGGCAGTAACCACGTCTGCGGCCGAGCGGCCGCCAGGTGGGGCTCCAATGGCTGCAGCCAGCCGTGAAAAGGAGCAGAGCGCGCAGTATCTCCGAACAACAGCAGATAGACAGACAACCGGCCGCCCGGGACGCCGCCATGTGCTCGATCGCCATACAGCCCCGGCCCGGCACACAGAAGGCAGCGGCGGCAGGCGCAGAAAGAAACGTGATCGGAGAGAGCGCGTCTGGACAGCGCGTGAAAAATCCTCGCACCGGCATTCAGAGCTCTGCTCGCAGCTTCTCGCAGCTGTTGTTGGAAGTGAAGCTGAACGCATCCTGCTGGAGCATTTATCACGCTTTGCCGCCGACCGGTGACGTGGTGACTGCGCTTCAGAGGTGAGAAACGGTCTCCTGAACCGCGCAGTGTCTGATCTCCACACGTCGGCGACGGCGCGGAGACGGCGCGGAGTCCTGCGGTGTCGGCGCGGAGACGGCGCGGAGTCGGCGCGGAGACGGCGCGGAGACGGTGCGGAGACGGCGCGAAGACGGCGCGGAGTCGGCGCGGAGACGGTGCGGAGACGGTGCGGAGACGGCGCGGAGACGGCGCGGAGTCCTGCGGTGTCGGCGCGGAGACGGCGCGGAGTCGGCGCGGAGACGGCGCGGAGACGGTGCGGAGACGGCGCGAAGACGGCGCGGAGTCGGCGCGGAGACGGTGCGGAGACGGTGCGGAGACGGCGCGGAGACGGCGCGGAGTCCTGCGGTGTCGGCGCGGGGACGGCGCGGAGTCGGCGCGGAGACGGTGCGGAGTCGGCGCGGAGACGGCGTGGAGTCCTGCGGAGTCGGCCAGACTGCCGAGTCACGGAGCCTCTCACAGACGGGCGGACCGTGTGAACGAGCGAGCCGGAACACCGAGACAGAGACACGGGTGGGCCACGAGACAGAGACACGGGTGGGACACGAGACAGAGACACGGGTGCCTGCCCAGGCTGAACTCAGTCAGAACGGGACGTCCTGAATAGTCCGCAGCACTGCAAATCGCCGACCGATGACCCGAGCCACAAACGGAGAGATCACTGAATAGATCGCTAGTGATGATCCGACCAGCCCGGTCCAGCTTCCGCTCCATTTCCGTCATGGATAATTCTGCAACTCGAGCCGACCATCACATTCACTGGCCAGCAAACAGCGCTGCTTCGCAGAAATCCAACGTCAAACAAACTCTGCCGGTCAAGAATAATAAGCCGGCTGTCTGACGGCTGCTAACTAGATCAATATTCAAATTGTTTGGATCATTAGTGGAGCGTGAAGCCGAAACATACGCCGAAATTTGACCATCACGTGTGAAGTCATTCACTGTTCACTGTTCATTCACTGTTTTCTATCCCTATAGTCCCTTGACATAAGCGGCGCTCAACGGCCACCGCGATGCGCCACCACCGCCGCCGGACAGTGTCCTGGTGTCCCGCTGTGGTGCCACTGGTTACTCGGGACCGTTTGTGTCCCGTCTGCAGACCCGAAGGGAGTCTTTGTGTGGTGACGACATGGCCGTGTCGCCACTATGACAGTGGCCAGAGCAGACCGCAAAAAGGCGACGTTTGCCAGGCATTGTCAGACCTGCTGACGAGGCGGTCCGGCCTTTGTTTTGTCTCGACTCCGGCCTCTCTCGGACGCCTCTCTCGGACGCGTCGGCCGGCCACAGACCGGGGCGGGACCACACCACCGCGCCGGAGCCCGCTGCCGCTCCAGGCTGGCCTACTGCTGACCACATAGCAGATGAATACCGCATGGAAGCCCCCTTTCCCTTCGACGTGTTTAGACGAAATATTTATGACAAATGCCTACGAATATCTTGCTCGTGAGTGAGGCCATGCAACAGAACGGGTGGCGCATTTTTACCTGATGTATATAGCTTGAGCCCTGAAGCAGTGTGAGCCTATTTGCAGTGAAGTCTGGTGTATACCAAAATATCGCGGTGACCATTCCGCCGTCTGACATGTTAGTGTTGCTGTCCAGCCACTAAGTGGAGACCTGGCAACTGTGGCATCTGGAACAAACGCACGCTGTCTCCTGGACAGAGGATGTCCACAAATACGGTGACAAATACTGCAGTCAGCAGCATATACAAACGCAATAAAAACGTCTCGCACTGCGCACAAGTCCCCCACGAATCAACTGTCTGAAAAAGACAGTCGCTGCCGGAAGAATGAGTATTGAGTAGCAGCGATGGTCAAAAATCGAGGATCTTTGTTCGATTTCCCCTTTCGTGAGCTAATATCGCAGAGTTGTGGTATGATATGTCTTCCACGTAACTCGTTTAATTCCTACTGTTACTGTTTACATCGCTAAAATATTGGTGACCTGCCCAGTACAGTTAACAACACCACCTGACTACCTGCCATGTCAGCCAACTTTCTCGGCCTCCAGTGAAGCCTTGTCTCCTCCACCTGACTACCTGCCATGTCAGCCAACTTTCTCGGCCTCCAGTGAAGCCTTGTCTCCTCCACCTGACTACCTGCCATGTCAGCCACCTTTATCTGCCTCCAGGGAAGCCTTGTCGCCTCCACCTGACTACCTGCCATGTCAGCCACCTTTATCGGCCTCCAGGGAAGCCTTGTCTCCTCCACCTGACTACCTGCCATGTCAGCCACCTTTATCGGCCTCCAGGGAAGCTTTGTCTCCTCCACCTGACTACCTGCCATGTCAGCCACCTTTCTCGGCCTCCAGGGAAGCTTTGTCTCCTCTCACCACGGCACTTCCCGCGGACAGAACGCCATTCTGCGGACCTCCTCCCAATGACCGGATGTTTCAGTCGGTCATCACGGCCCAGTCACCCCATCTCACCGAACACCGTCGCCCGGGTGTCGACCCTAGAGCAGACCCCACCAGCCTGTGGTACAAATCCTCCAACCCCTGCATACAACCCTTTACAACCCCTTCAGTCCTGCGAGGACAGGCGGGTCAGTCCTCCGAGGACGGGCGGGCTTCCCGGCAGCAGTCCTCCTAGGACGGGCGGGCTTCCCGGCATCAGTCCTCCGAGGACTGGCGGGCTTCCCGGCAGCAGTCCTCCGAGGACTGGCGGGCTTCCCGGCAGCAGTCCTCCGAGGACATGCGGGCTTCCCGGCATCAGCCCTCCGAGGACTGGTGGGTTTCTCGGCATCAGTCCTCTGAGGACGGGTGGGCTTCCCGGCATCAGTCCTCCGAGGACGGATGGGTTTCTCGGAATCAGTTATCCGAGGACTGGTGGGTTTCTCGGCATCAGTCCTCCGAGGACGGGTGGGCGGGCCGCACGCGACAAAAGCGTCGCGTCCTCGCCGCTGCCGTCCCTTTGTTTATTTGCGCTGCGGTCGGCTGGCCGGCCGGGCCTCTGCAACTTGTGGCCGCTCATAATGGCCGGCCCCGAGACAAGCCGCCGCGCCGCGCCGCGCCGCCTCGCTGTGCGGAGGGTGGACTGGGCCGGGCCAAGCTGATTCTGTCTGACACAGGCCATTTAACATCCTCTCGGCCGCCGGTCCCCGATCCTCTGTCACGCTGACGTTAACCCGGGACTGGTGGTTCGTCGTCCACCAGATGTGACGGACAGTGAGTCGTCCAGGGGAGTGGGCGACTCGTTGGCCACTCTCTTGCTTTGAGTTTGCAGTCTCCATCCGTTGTTTTGCCCGGTGGGTGGAGTCGCTGTAAGCAATCGATGATCGTGCGTCGATTGCTCACCGCGACGATCGTGCGCGGTCAGCGTGCCATGCTGTCCCCACTTGCTGCGCGATGCCCCCCCCCCCCCCTCCATCGAGGGGACCTTATCCTAGCCTAACCCAATCACAGCCGGGCTGCAGGGAGAATGGTCGGTCGGCAGAGAGGCTCCCTAAGGCACACAACGAGAGACAGCCTCCCGCCAGTTCGGCCGCAGCTACCGTCGCCAGCGGGCAGTCGGAGAACCAATCAGCTCTTTTGTCGGGGTGCTCTTGCAGGGATTTCGTCATGTGTTTTGTCACTGGCAAAATCCTATCGTCTCGCCTGCAGCTGTGCTGCTGCTATGTTATCTCAGCCTTCTGGAGCGCCACAACTGAGTGGTTGCTGATGGTGCAGGGCACGGCTGTCTGACCGACCTGTCGGCGACTGACTGCCACATTGCCGCGGAGGTCACGCGCCATTTGACACCCGGCTGGCCCTGCTGCGCTGCCCATGCCTCCGCCCCTGCCGTTCTGATCCTGTCCCCGCCCCTGCTGCCCTGACCCCTCCCACCTGCTACCCTGCTGCCCTGGCCGACCCATCCCGTCCCGGCGGTAACAGGTGGGAGGGCGCCGCTGGCCGGCCGGCTCAGTCGGCAGATGCCCCGCATTCGGCTCTGCCGACACGTTTGTTATATGGCTGGCCGAAAGCCGTTTTGGCTTATTTATCGTCGTCGGGCGCGGTAGGTTGGTCCGGACAGAGCCGGGCTGCAGCCCTCACTGTCGGCCGGCAAATTTATCCCGCCACGATAAAGCCGACACGTGCCGCGGCCTACGGCGGAAATAAAGTATCTGTCACAATTGCTGTCTTTGTGGCCCCATTCATTCCCCTGTTCTCCTCAGTCGGGCAGCGAGAAATAACACTTGTCCCGATGAGTGGTGGCGGCATATGTTAACCCATACACTACCCACTCTACAGATAGCACGTGATATGAACAGGCACATACATATGCGTGTATGATCGGCCATTGGCACCACCCGCTCCGGTTGTTGACATTTCACATATGTTGGGGACACTGTCCAGACATCTCACACTCACAGCAGTTTGGGGAGAGTGGGTTCATTACAAATTAATTTCTCCGAATAACCTAAGCATAACCAAAGTATTACTGCAAAATGCCATCCCATTTTGTATATCGTTTAGTGGATAACTGTACACTTTGTTTATATATATATTGATAAACGTTAATCAAAATGTCTATACATTTAAGTTCCAGATGCACTAATAATATATCAACAAACCACAAAATGCCCTCATATGTGGTGAATTTCAGAAGATAAACGTATAATCGTAGAGAGTAATCGAGAAGAGAGAGTAATCGTATAATCATTTAATCGTAGGAGTTCGAAGATTTCCACTGGGGTGTCGCTCAGGAAAGTACTGGCCAACGTGTGTGTCAGTCCGTCCATCTGTCCAGACCGTGTGTCCATCGTCGTCCATCACGTCCATCTGTCCGTGTGTCCAGACGAGCATTTTGCACGTGGAGTCCAACATGTACCGAAATATTTGTCTTTTGTAATTAAAACTAAAAACACACCGAGTTTTTCCGATAAAAACGAACAATAATATAATACCAGTGTTAAAGAAATGACTCTTCGGTCACATATTAGTATACAATTCACAAAATAAAATGAACTGTGTTTAGTCTGTTCAGAAATAGGTTTGAATTTCGAAAATAAATCAACTTCTTTCGCAGAGGTAAAAAAAAACTTGCCCTCGGGCGTGGGAGACTCATATAGACGTACACACAGAACGGAAGAGACAAAATCTGGATGCTCAAATTTCACCAATAATTTGCATTCTCACTTGTTATTTTTAGGAGATAGCGTTACAATAGATTCAAAGAAGGGTAAATATACTTGAGTGGCCTCGACCTCCTGTTTGTGCGAGGAGACCCGTGTGTGAGGATATTGGGCAGGTGTGGGGCTACTCGAGTCTCTTTCGTTTCAGGAAAGGTCAATTTGATGCAGTTTTCAATATGCTCCTGACCCTTATGGAAATGTCTCTTCTGTGTGGGAAAAAATTGACCGCTCGTTTTGGGTGTACCGGTTTGCATGGATTAAAATACGTCATTTACGTGATATGTGATTTGTTTGCAATAATCTGGCAGAAATAGTAAGCACATGTAATTCTAACTGTGTAGTACAATAGCTATTTTTCCAAATTTAAATCAAATTGTTTCAAATAATTGTGTATTTGTTTGTATGACGTCATTTATAACAATCAAATGATCATGGTACTAACCAAAGTGGCGCAACGTAATGTGGAAGTGCGCTGTTATTGTATCGGTCTCAACGCGGCCCTGAGTCCTGACACAAATACCTTGACCATGGCCATTGACCAGGGATCTGACGCGAAACGTTGTTGGTACACGTGTGGTCCACGTGAATAGTAACGGTTTGAATTTGTATATTTTTCGATCGTTTTGTCGTTTTGTGTCAGGCATCATTTACCTATCATTTACCCGTTCGGCCATTGCATCTCGTAGAAAGTTGCAGTATGGTTATGAGGGATGCAAGTTTAGTGGGGAACAAATAAATTTGAAATGGCACATGAACGCAAAGCATGCTGGTCTGCCTGTTCGCCTGAAGAAATAAGGCTTTGGTACTGGAGGAACGTGGTAGTCACTAGTCATGGCTGGCAGGTAAGTACTTCAATCAAATGTGCATGCAATCTTGCTCATATTTTACAATTCATTGAGTTGCAGGTTGTTAAGAATTCCTCTAATTTCTTTGAAAGTGTCCCATGATATTTTGTATGTAAAAGTCAAATGTTATAGACCTGATTAGTGATGACGTCATGGCTCCAACAGCTCACTGCGCTGATGTTGAAGAGATAGGAGCTTCATCAGGAGCAACGATTGTTGAGTACCTGCTGTCAGTTTACGCATATGCGTAGGAACAGGGGGGCCGGGGGGAGCATGGCCCCTCACTTTTCGGCCAATGTTGTGGCTAAAATCTTTATTTTTGCTTGGTGAGAAAAGTTGTTGATGGCAAAAGGTTCGCCAAGACGAGAACAGCCCAAATCCGTAAAGAAATATTCCACAGGGGGCTTGGGGTTCTCTCAAACCCCAAGCCCCTGCCCCCTGTGTTGTCTATCATTGAAAAAGGGATACACATAAACTTCAAATTCAATCACTCGAGAGAAGAAGAAAAAAAACTTCCGTTTTCATGAAGTTCTCCTAAGATCATTGTTTTCACGTTCAGTGCAGGGATCGCGCGGGGGGCAAACTTGTATTGAATGCCCCTCTCAGATTCCTGTGGAGGGGGGGGGGGGCATTTGCCCCTGATGCCCTTCCCCCCCCCCCTGGATCCACCAGTGCCAGCAAATACCGCCAAGGAGAGCCTCTTCCAGACACTTAATGGAATTCATTTTCCCATTTTCCAAATTTGTATACGCAATTGCGAAAGTTGTATCATGCCGCGAAGCAACGCGAAATTTTCCGGTTTTTGACTGTGGATAGCTGGATTTTAACTGCTGCAAAGACAATTTGTACGATTTTACGATAAATTGAGAACGCGCGGGGACATACTTGTATTGAATGCCCCTCCCCCAGATTCCTGCGGGGGGGGGGGAGATTTGCCCCTGATGCCCCCCCCCCCCCCCCCTCCTGGATCCACCAGTGTTAGCGCAGTCAGCTGTTGGAACCGTGACGTCACGCTAATCAGGTTTATATGATTTTGCTTTGCTGAGGATAAGTGATGGCCCATGATTTCTGGATATTTTTGCAAGGTATATGTGCCCACTTATGCCATCTGTGTGTTGACTATTGTTCCGAGCTAGGAACAGCCATGCGTATTAGTTATGGTTGTGCTGTAGTTATTTGTTTATCATTTTGACTATCTTCTACAATTTTGATTTGCTGACAACATGTGACAACCCATTACTTCTTTTTAAAGAATTTATTTCATGGGATATATTTTTCCTTCATGTGCTGTGCTGTGCTGTGTTGGTGTATTGACTGCAATGACACAAGTTCGGAGCAGCAGTGAGCTGTGGATGGGATATACTTAGTAAATACAGGCTCCTTTTTAGTATTTTGTGTTGCCTGTAGAGATAATGAGCTGCTGCGGGAGCATATTTACTTGTGAAAAATTGTCAATTGTTTTAGTAATGTTTTAAGACAAAGGGTGGTGTACGCACATACCTTATTTCCCAGGGCTTCATCCTGCATGACACCTCGTTTCCATAATATTTCCTAGTTAATAACTCAAGAGCCTTCAGGAGACCAAATCGACCGAATCAATGTTGTGGGAGACTGACCAGATCATTTTTTGACCTATGTTCTTTCGCCCGAATAAAAGGAAGTGACGCCGCCGAAAGATTGCCGTTAGCGAATTAAGCTTGTTCCTGAGACGCACCAGCGGCTAATCGAATCTAAAACATGCCATCTTTGATCTCCATTATTGAAATAGTAGCCGTTTTCACGAAGGATTATTGCGCTGAAAAGTTTCTGAAAGATTCTGAAAGCTTTGAAAAACTACACAACTTTTACATGCGATTTTTGGCTAGAAATGTCCCTCATAATTTTGTAATATGTTGGTGGGAATAACATATGTTGACAAAATTGCGGTTTGGTGGTAATAAGCAGGATAAGTATTGATAAAATCTTCCTGAAACTTCCTGAATCTTCTTGAAACTTTCAAGGAGATTATATCAATACTTATCTTGCTTATTACCACCAAACCGCAATTTTATGAACATATTTTATTCTTACTAACATATATTACAAAATTATGGGGGCATATTATTTTCTAGCCAAAAATCGCATGTAAAAGTTGTGTTGTTTTTCAAAACTTTCATAATCTTCCAGAAACTTTTCAGCGCAATAATCCTTCGTAAAAACGGCTATTGTCGAGAATTTGCATAAACTTTGGAATGCATTCTCAGTATATTTCAGAGCAGGTTCAGAGACCACCGACCTGGCCTACGTCTGGACCGGGCCCACATCTGCACCGGGCCCACGTCTGCACCGGGCCCACGTCTGGACCGGGCCCACATCTGCACCGGGCCCACGTCTGGACCGGGCCCACATCTGGACCGGGCCCACGTCTGGACCGGGCCCACGTCTGGACCGGGCCCACGTCTGGACCGGACCCACGTCTGTACCGGGCCCACGTCTGGACCGGACCCACGTCTTGACCGGGCCCACGTCTGGATCGGGCCCACGTCTGGACCGGGTCCACGTCTGGACCGGACCCACGTCTGGACCGGGCCCACGTCTGGACCGGGCCCACATCTGGACCGGGCCCACGTCTGGACCGGACCCACGTCTGGACCGGGCCCACGTCTGGACCGGGCCCATATCTGGACCGGACCCACGTCTGGACCGGGCCCACGTCTGGACCGGGCACACGTCTGGACCGGGCCCACGTCTGGACCGGGCCCACATCTGGAACAGGCCCACGTCTGGACCGGGTTCACATCTGGACCGGGCCTACGTCTGTACCGGGCCCACGTCTGGACCGGGGCCCATGTCTGGACCGGGCCCACGTCTGGACCGGGCACACGTCTGGACCGGGTCCACGTCTGGACCGGGCCCACGTCTGGACCGGGCCCACATCTGGACCAGGCCCACGTCTGGACCGGGTCCACATCTGGACCGGGCCTACGTCTGTACCGGGCCCACGTCTGGACCGGGGCCCATGTCTGGACCGGGCACACGTCTGGACCGGGCCCACATCTGGACCAGGCCCACGTCTGGACCGGGCCCACGGCTGGACCGGGCCCACAACTGGACCGGGCCCACGTCTGGACCGGGGCCCATGCCTGGACCGGGCCCACGTCTGGACCGGGCCCACGTCTGGACCGGGGCCCGGGGCCGGTCCGGACGTGACACGCAGTGATTCTTCTCTCCCCCTCGTTCCCGCCGCGGGGGTGGCTCCGGCTGTTCTGAGACCCCGAGGCCGTCTCAGCTCACTGCAATTAGGGATCGTGTCAAAATATTTTCGTTCCAGCCCTGGTCGAGTCATTGGCGAACTATTTGTGGCGGAGACCACGCTCACTTCTAACGGCTCAATTTACTGTGGCCAATAACACCGCTCCCTTCGAAACTGTGACCTCCTGAGCTGACTGGTCATGATCACTCCGTCACTGAACTGTCATCTGACTGGTCACCGCGTCACTGAACTGTCATCTGACTGGTCACTCCGTCACTGAACTGTCATCTGACTGGTCACTCCGTTATTGAATTGTCAGCTGACTGGTCACCCCGTCACGGAACTGTCATCTGACTGGTCACTCCGTCACTGAACTGTCGTCTGGCTGGTCACCGCGTCACTGAACTGTCATATGACTGGTCACCCCATCACTGAACTGTCAGCTGACTGATCACCGCGTCACTGGACTGTCAGCTGATTGGTCACTCCGTCACTGAACTGTCGTCTGGCTGGTCACCGCGTCACTGAACTGTCATCTGACTGGTCACCCCGTCACTGAACTGTCAGCTGACCGATCACCGCGTCACTGGACTGGCAGCTGATTGGTCACTCCGTCACTGAACTGTCAGCTGACTGGTCACTCCGTCACTGGACTGTCAGATTAATAGTAGGGCAATACCCGCAGTAGCTGGCCAATAAAAAGTCAGAGGCTGACAGCCGCGGCACCGACTGTCCAGCTGCGACGGAGATCGCCGCCTTGCGTCACTCTGGGGAATCGAGGGAGGGAGGTGAGGGGGGGGGGGGGCGATTGAGATGATGGCGCGTGGCTCCG
>JAXIVJ010018367.1:0-23426 GCA_036785665.1 Chirona hameri | reverse complement strand
TTGTAAGATGGAATACTTCTAAAATCCTAAGATGGAATCACACCACATGTGATGAAATACACAACATGCAAAACAGAACAAACTGTACGAGTAGTCCTTGAAATTTTGGAGGGGCACACATTTTTGAAAGCATTGGGGGGGGGGGGGGGGGGGCAGAGGACCATTAGGGGGGGGGGGTCTCAGCTCAGCATTGGAGGGGGGGGGGGGGCCTCCTAAAGAGATATAACGTTCCGCCCCTGGAACTAACCCTCCTCCTCTGACCACACTCTGTATGAAATGACCTCCAGGCTGCCGTGCCGTGCTCCTTCCATCCCTGGAACTAACCCTCCTCCTCTGACCACACTCTGTATGAACTGACCTCCAGCCTGCCCGTGCCGTGCTTCTTCCATCGTCCAGCGCAGCCGCCACCCCCGGCTGAAGCAACAGCAACGCCGCCAGGGCCACCAGGGAGACGAGCACAGCGCCCAGGCCCAGCGCGTTATACTGGCCACAGCTGCACAGACCGCCACCTGAGGGTTACGGAAGGTCATCACAGGTCACGGGAGGTCACGAGAGGTCACGGGAGGTCACGAGAGGTCACGGAAGGTCACAGGAGGCCATGGCATGTCATGGCAGGTCACGGTGTGTCATGGCAGGTCACAGAGGGTTGCGGCACGTCGTATGAGGTCATGACAGGGTCACGATAGCTTACGAAAGGTCACAGTGGGTCACAGTGGGTCACAGCAGGTCACAACATGTCAAGGAAGGTCACATCAGGTCAGGACAGGTCACAGAAGGTCGCATCGGGCAGAAGGTCACGACAGGTCACATAAGGTCATGCCAGGTCGCAGTGTCACAATATGTCACCGTAGACCCCCGGAGGATCACGGCAGGTTATGCCAGGGCACAGCGAATTATCAGAGATCATAGAAGGTCAAGGAAGGTCACAGATCACGGCAGGTCAAACTAGGTCACGCCATACCACGGCAAGTCACAACAGGTAACAAGGGGTCGCCTGCAGTTCACTCAGGTCATGCCAGGTCACGGCAGGCCACGGCAGCTCAATGCAGGTCACGAGAGGTCACAGAAGATCGTGACAGGTCACATCAGGTCACAGCAGGTCACCCAACATCACAGCAGGTCAATACAAGTCACAGGTCACGACAGGTCAATACAATTCACAGGTCACGGCAGGTCAATACAAGTCACAGGTCACGGCAGGTCACAGCAGGGCACATCAGGTCACGGCAAGTCATGGCAGGTCACGATCATGCGTTACACGTCACGGTCCATCGGGATCGCGGCAGGGGTGATAGTGTCTAATGAGTCGTGGCGGCAGGCCGATGGCTGAGGCATGGGACTAAACCCCGATCAGCTGCTGCAAGAGTGAAGTCATCAGTTCTGGGCTCGGTGGTGCTGATCATGGGTGGGGGCGGGGGGGGGGGGGGTGGTGATGAGAGAAGCTGTCAGTTCTGGGCTCGGTGGTGCTGATCATGGGGGCAGCGGTGATGAGAGAAGCCGTCAGTTCTGGGCTCGGTGGTGCTGATCATGGGGGCAGCGGTGATATGAGTGAAGTCGTCAGTTCTGGGCTCGGTGGTGCTGATCATGGGGGCAGCGGTGATGAGGGAAGCCGTCAGTTCTGGGCTCGGTGGTGCTGATCATGGGGGGGGGGGGGAGTGATGAGAGAAGTCGTCAGTTCTGGACTCGGTGGTGCTGATCATGGGGGCAGCGGTGATATGAGTGAAGTCGTCAGCTCTGGGCTCGGTGGTGCTGATCATGGGGGCAGCGGTAATATGAGTGAAGCCGTCAGCTCTGGGCTCGGTGGTGCTGATCATCGGGGGGGGGGGGGGGCGGTGATGAGTGAAGCCGTCAGCTCTGGGCTCGGTGGTGCTGATCATGGGGGCAGCGGTGATGAGAGAAGTCGACAGTTCTGGGCTCGGTGGTGCTGATCATGGGGGCAGCGGTGATGAGTGAAGTCGTCAGTTCTGGGCTCGGTGGTGCTGATCATGGGGGCAGTGGTGATGAGAGAAGTCGACAGTTCTGGGCTCGGTGGTGCTGATCATGGGGGCAGCGGTGATGAGTGAAGTCGTCAGTTCTGGGCTCGGTGGTGCTGATCATGGGGGGCGGGTGATGAGTGAAGCCGTCAGTTCTGGGCTCGGTGGTGCTGATCATGGGGGCAGCGGTGATGAGAGAAGCCGTCAGTTCTGGGCTCGGTGGTGCTGATCATGGGGGCAGCGGTGATGAGGGAAGCCGTCAGTTCTGGGCTCGGTGGTGCTGATCATGGGGGCAGCGGTGATGAGGGAAGCCGTCAGTTCTGGGCTCGGTGGTGCTGATCATGGGGTGATGAGTGAAGTCGTCAGTTCTGGGCTCGGTGGTGCTGATCATGGGGGCAGCAGTCATGAGTGAAGCCGTCAGCTCTGGGCTCGGTGGTGCTGATCAGCGGTGATGAGTGAAACCGTCAGTTTTGGGCTCGGTGGTGCTGATCATGGAGGCAGCGGTGATGAGGGAAGTCGTCAGTTCTGGGCTCGGTGGTGCTGATCATGGGGGCAGCGGGTGATGAGAGAAGTCGACAGTTCTGGGCTCGGTGGTGCTGATCATGGGGGCAGCGGGTGATGAGGGAAGTCGTCAGTTCTGGGCTCGGTGGTGCTGATCATGGGGGCAGCGGTGATGAGGGAAGTCTTCAGTTCTGGGCTCGGTGGTGCTGATCATGGGGGGGGGGGGGGGGGGTGGGTGGTGATGAGGGAAGTCGTCAGTTCTGGGCTCGGTGGTGCTGATCATGGGGTGATGAGTGAAGCCGTCAGTTCTGGGCTCGGTGGTGCTGATCATGGGGGAGGGGGGGGGGGGGGCAGCGTTTCTGGCATCGTGTCACAGTAATGTGGAGATCCTATATCCAGTATCCACCCGTTGTGCAACTATTTAAGGAAATCCCTTTTTGATCAAGTCAATTTATTGAAAGTTAATCACGTATAGGTATATATTTCTTGTTAAACGGCTCTTTTTATATGGTTCCTTTTCTGTAGCTGTTTATAATCGAATAGTTGTAGGGCCGAGATCATATTCCAGAAGTACAACATAAGATAAGACCCATTCCCAACATAAGACCCATT
The DNA here is from genome assembly GCA_036785665.1 of Chirona hameri. Lineage (NCBI taxonomy): Eukaryota > Metazoa > Arthropoda > Thecostraca > Balanomorpha > Balanidae > Chirona > Chirona hameri. The sequence continues at coordinate 20,340 of JAXIVJ010018367.1, read as the reverse complement.
CCGGACCAACAGACAGTAACTTCGATATAGAAACATCGTGAGCTACTCTGGTTTAGTTTATCAGGAACAAACGCTCGACTGTGTAGGTTCGTTTCCTGAACTTTTCGGTTCATTTCCTGAACTTCTTACATGATGACTTGTCCATGTTAATCAGCCGCATGACGTTTTACACTGAAATGATTGAGTCACATTCATTTGGTGAACAAACAACAAAATCCAGCGTTACCCTTGGCACACCGAGTCGTAACAGGTTTGATTGAAACCGGAAACATACCACGAAAATGCAATATTACACAGACTGCCAGTTGCCACTGTATCCAATTTTTATGTTGGAACCAGACTGGTTATTGATTCAACGTTTTCGGAACGATTAAATCATGATTCATTTTGGAATCTGAATGATTCAATCTCCGTTCGATTCACGGATACAATTTTCTTTCCGATTCGAAGAATCAAAACACATATTTTAATCGATTCACGCTTAATTCAACATTTAAATATATGTGGTGAATTTATGTCAAATCAATAAAAATAGAAACATACATATCGGTGATATATATGATCATTAAAACAGTGTTACATCAATACTATTTCAGTATAAATGAATATAGCCACTGGGACTGCATGTATTTGCACAATTTACCAGTGTACTTGAATTGTTAAGAATCGTTAAATCTTTTGATTCAATCAGCCTTGATTTGATGCGGGTTTTGATTCAATCACGATTCATGAATCAAAAGATCTGGTGGTGAATCAATTATTTTGTATTCAAGGAATTTTGATTGAACGATTCCAATCGATTCAATCAGTGTCGAATCAATAACCAGTCTGGTTGGAACCATAATTAGCAGTGCTAACACTTGTCATTCCCATCACCGGCTCCGTCAGTATTTAACCAAATAACCAACTGTGAATACTGCTTTCAAACTTGCTTTGGTTGTCAGCAACGATTCCAGTGAACTAATGCAGATGAAAATAACCCGTCGAAATAGGTATCTACTAATCGAAAAGTTTACTGACCTGTCTACCTATCGGAATGTCCATTTAAAGCCCGGTTCGCACTGGCTTTTCCGACCCGGAAAAACCGGCTTACCGGACCGGAAAACCTGGAAATTCCGGGCCGGAATACCGGCGGCGGTCTGAACCGGGGGCGGTCGGCACCCAGCGGCCGGTCGGCCGGGGTCCCTCACGCCGGCCGACCGCACTGGAAGAAAATATTTTACTCCACCGTTACCACCTATATAGCCTTATTACCACCCCCGTACCACCGCAACGACACTTCTACCACCCCAATACCACCGCATTGATGGTTGACTGGAGTAGTATAGATGTGGTAGAGATTACTACCCTTCGACTACGGTGGGTGGTCGGGGTCGTACGGCCATAGTAGCGGGGTGGTAGATGGGTCGTCTGGGAGTAGCTCCGCGGACATTGAAATCAAACAAACAATATTTGTATTACGAGGATTCGGGGTGGGCCTCTAATTGAAGATTAAAAACAATTGTCTTAAATTATAATTTTGAGGTTTGGCTGGGAAGTCCGTAAAACATTAAAAGGTCCTGATATATTAACGGGGTCGTAAGGCTATGGTATGGCCATGGGTTGTAGGTGGGTCGTCTGAGGGTAGCCAAACCGGGGTGGAAGTGGGTCGTCTGGGGGGGGGGGGGGGTATACGCCCAGGCGACCCTCCTACCACCCCGGCAAAACCCACCTTTTGCGGCCGTCATATTGCTGTCGGTGTGGGGAGTTGCTGGGTGGGTATTTTATCTACCGCATGGGGTTTGCTGTTATTGTTGTCGCTGCATCGCGTTGTGAATTGTGTCTGCTTGAAGAAAAAGGTGGGTATGGTTCGGACACCTTTTCCTTCGTCTTCGTTTATTTGATAACTGTTCATTTTAGAGATGTTCCGACTGACTACCCGAGGTCTCTCCGGCCACCGTGATACCTGTATGTATATGTATTAGCTAGCGGTGCGATTTTTCAAAACGGTTGGGGGAGGGTGCGGATCCGCTAGCGGATCCTCTCTCACACTGGCGGATCCTCTCTCTTCTCTCCTCTCTCCGTGGGGGCATATTTTGTGGCTAAAAGGTACCCCCATGTTTTCCCTCTGCGGATTTGGGTCGGTCGCCTTATTTTGGTATTCGAGCTTAAGAAATTCATTTTTTTCAAATTCACAAAAAAATGATTTTGTGGACTATTTCCCCGAAAAAATAGGATTTTTTTTTTGAGGGGTTAAAAACATAAACTTTCGCGAATCCGAGACAGCCTTTTTGAAGAGAATGTGATTTCCTTTCTTTCAACGTTTGTTTGTACAATTTGCTTCAAAACTCTATTTTCTACGATTGTTCAAACATTTATCATTTTTCACCAAAAATGGCATGACATGACGTCAGCGTCATTATCTCCGAAAATACTAAATCAATTTCATTGGAATTTGGTAAGAAGACGTAGAATTGATGCAGCATAAGGTACTGCAATGCTGACGTTGATATCTATCATAGTTCTCAAGTTATTGAGAAAATCCAGGAGGGGGCAGATTCTGTCCCCCCCCCCCCCCCAGCGGGGCTGCTTGAATTGCATCAGGTGCGCTGTTTTGTCTATCATTGAAAGCAAGGGATACATACAAACTTCAAATTCAATCACTCCAGAGAAAAAAACTTCCGTGTTCATGAAGTTTTCTCCTAAGATCATTATTTTTCACTTTCAGTGCAGGGAACGCGCGGGGGCATACTTGTATTGAATGCCCTCCCAGATTCCTGTGGGGGGGGGGGGGGGATTTGCCGCTGATGCCCCCCCCCCCCTGGATCCGCCAGTGCCAGCAATTACCGCTAAGCAAGGGCGCCGCCATTTTTCGAGAGTTGGGAGAACGGAGGCATTCTGAAGTCGATTCTTTCCATGCAACGCCCATAGGCGTAATGTTAAAATCCGAAAATGTTGGGGTGATACGTCCCCCCCCCCCCCCCCCTGTGGTGGAGCCCCTGCCGCCAAGGAGAGCCTCTTCCAGACACTTAATGGAATTCATTTTCCATTTTCAAATTTGTATAAGCAATTGCGAAAGTCGTGTCATGCCGCGAAGCGGCGCGAATTTTCCGGTTTTTGACTGTGGATAGCTGGATTTTGACTGCTGCAAAGACAATTTTTACAATTTTACGATAAATTGGGAACGCGCGGGGGGATACTTGTATCAAATGCCCCCTCAGATTCCTGTGGGGGGGGGGGGGGCATTTTCCCCTGATTCCCCCTCCCTCTGGATCCGCCAGTGGCCGAACAGGGACGGATCCAAGGGCGCCATCAGCGCCATGGCTTTACCGAAACTACCAAAATCGGCACACAAATTCACATATTTTAAAGAAATTCTAGGCAACTTGTATAAAGGACAGTATTTGTAATAAATTCATACATAGGCGTAGGAACAGGGGAGGCAGGGGGAAATTGCCCCCCCCCCCAAACACTTTTGAAAGTGGAGGGGCCAACCATATGTTTTGGCCCCCTCACTTTTTCTCCGTAAGTTAACCCAGAACTGACACCCATTGATGAAGAATTACACCTGAGATCGATCGAGGGCCCCCTGAGATCGTCCGAGGGTCCCCTGAAATCGACCGAGGGCCCCTAAGATCGACCGAGGGCCCCTGAGATACACTGAAGGCCCCTGAGAGAAGGCCTGAGAAGGCCTTCATAATGCAAAAACACGAAATATCATGAGTTTTGGAATTCTGTCGGACGGCCCCTCAAACCAACGTTTTGGGCCGGTCTGCATCCGCCAGGAGGCCCGAGTCCTTACTTGGAACCACTACTTAGTAAAACGGCAATGTTAACCTGCCATTGACTGGGGAGAGGGGGGGAATATCTCCCCCTAACGAATGTTCGCAATAGCTCAAAAACCAATAGCGATATCAACGTGAAACTTTGGGTACTTTCTCCTACACCAATTTTACGTCTTCTGTGCATAAATGAAGAAATTTTGTCGATAAAAAAATCGAGATATAACGAATTTAGTGACGTCACTACACACGAGTAAAGCGAATTAAAAAATCAGCTAAACTTTAAGAGATCATAAAAAGTCTATATTTTGAGCAAAATGCAATACAAAAACGTCAGAAAATAGTAAATGGCAAGGGCTACGAAACGGATTCTCGGATTTGTGAAAACTTTGGTTTTTTACCCCTAATTTTTAAAAAAGAAGAAATCAATTAAAAAAACATTCCTTCGGGAAAATGCCCTAAAAATCAAACATTGCAAATATGTTAAAAAATTCACCAGATTTCGCATCTTTATACATAAAGAGGGGATTTAAAGCAAACCTTTCTTAGTAAAAGCTGCGTAGAATTTCTTTTGAAATAGGAAACGTGTCAATTTGTTGCCCATTTCAGGCGCTTTGGGAGGCTTGGCCGCTTTGCCCCCTCTTTGATCCGCCAGCGGCCAAAAACATTGGGAGGGGGCGAGCGGGTACCATTGGGGGAGGGGGGTAAGGGTACCATTGGGGGGCCGAACTTAACATTGGGGGCACTGGCGGATCAAGGGGGGGAGCGACAGGGGCAAAAGCCCCCCATCTCAAGCTCGACAGGGGCGGCAATAGAAATTAGCTCCCTCAAAATTCGCTGAAACTGGCGATGCAAAATGGGTACTGCCTGCGAAAAAATAACTTCTTGCGAAAGAAAAAAAATATTGTTTTGCCTGGTTCGTGTTTCCTCTATTTGGTAACATTTTGGTAGCAGTAGGGATGGGGAAAGTGGCGCGTCTGACGCTATTTTGGAGTGATTCACAACCAACGTAAGTTATAATTTGACACGCAGCGTGCGTCGCAGCCTTTGATCTCCTGCTGCCAGCTGGATGGCAGAAGAGCGCGGGAGTGAACTTCTTTGTATAGGTACCTATGTTGTATGGAATCACTGGCGGATCCAAAGGGGGCGGCAAGGGCCAACCCCCCCCCCCCCCTACATTCCAAGCTAGACAGAGGCGGCAATATAAATTAGCCCCACCCCAAAATCCGCTGAAACTGGCCATGAAAATGGGTACTGCCTGCGAAAAAATAACTTCTTGCGAAAGAAATATATATATATATATTTTTGCCTCATTCGTGTTTCCTATATTTGGTAGCATTTTAGTAGCAGTAGGGATAGGGAAAGTGGCGCGGCTGGCGCTATTTTGGAGTGATTCACATCCAATGTAAGTTATAATTTTGCACGCAGCGTCTCCCTGGGGCCCGGAAGGCCCCAGAGAAATTAGCTGGATCCGCCAGTGATTGGGGGACCGAGGGCCACCCCAAAAGTATATAAAGCGACACCTATGATATTAGCTATCCGGCAATATATCGATTGTTTTGGTCTGGGCCAGTTAATGACCTCTTAGGTCACCGAAATCGTCATCATCTTTGGTGATGTTATTTCATCTATAGTTTCGTAAAAAGCAGAAAAGACAGTTTTAAATAAGAACACTCCGATACATAAAACCGGTTATTCTGAGCGTCGTGTCAGGGTTAAAAGATGAGAGACATGTTAAAAACGACACTCACTCACATGCGTACACTGAGTAGAAAAACAAAACACACAATACACGATCGCAAGCACACACATCCAGCACAGCACATCAGATGTCATGTAAAAGAGCGTCAACTTTACGTTTAAAGGAAATAGTTCACCTTCAACATTAGTTTTAAACTGAGATAGCAGTTTTGTAGCCCGTGTTGGGAAACCCCTATCTGCAAGTCTTCTTGACTGAAAAGACTCCAGCCGAATATATTTGAGTTTTTGATGAAGGAATGCGGTGCTGGCGAAAGAATGTTGTACTGGTTCTAGCCCGGGCAGAGGCTATACCATCAGCCAATCAGCTTGCAGCTGGTGCTAGCAAGCGAACGCCGGCCGCCGGTTGGCACATCTCCAATGCGAGTCTATCTTTGCGCGACTACTTTCGAATCTGATTGGCTGAACCATTTTTTACATTCGCGTGACGTCAGGGCTCTGACTCAGAGAGTATGCATATAGTTTTGATAAACAATACAAATGTACGGCCTTCTGTCCTGAATCGGCGCGATATAAGGCAATTTTTGACAATATAAAAAGAAATTGTATTAAAAATATAATCAAATCGTGTTGGGTAAAATTTTCCCAAGGTGAACTATTTCCTTTAAAGGACGGTAAAGACATATCACGAATTTCCCGATACAGGGTGTTGTACCGCTGCACCGTACTATACAAAAAGCGACGCTTGCCGGTTGCAGTTCTCATGCGCGGGAGGGCCAAATCAGCGTCCTGGCGGGTGCTTCTGGAACGAAGTTCAGAATTGGCCGAATGCTGGGAAGCGAGAGCCTGCGGTTCCCCGGTACTGTTCCCCGGAAAAGATACTGTACAGCTGCGATATTTTCCGCCTCGCTGTTGCCAGATTTTGTTTCGAGATTTCCGGTTTACCAGATATGGAGAATTGCCGTCAGTCTGGCGACAATCTCAACTTTGTATTTTCCGGTCCGGCAAACCGTTTTTTTCCTGTCCGGAAAGTTGGTGCGAACCGGGCTTTAGAGGATGTTCAGGATTTCAGGATGGCAGCATATTCAGGATGATTTCAGGATTTGTGTTGTACGTCCTCACCTGCCGATCCTCCTCCGTAGGCTGATTCTGGGGCGTAGTGATCTGACGTGTACCCCGTTGGCTCATCGTGCGTGTACACCTCCTCTACGTGCGGGTACTCCTCTGTACCGTACCCTGCACTCCTGTACTCTGTGCTGCTGTACTCCTCTTCAGGATGACCGTGCTCTTCGTCTGTATTAAGGATGGTGTACGGCTCCTCAGCCACGGAGTGGGCATACTGCTCGTCTAGCGCTCCATAGCCGTAGTCAGCTGGCTCTTCATAGTCGTGGTCAGCTGGCTTTTGATAGCCGTGGCCAGCTGGTTTTTGATAGCCGTGGCCAGCTGGCTCTTCATAGTCGTGGTCAGCTGGCTTTTGATAGCCGTGGTCAGCTGGCTTTTGATAGCCGTGGCCAGCTGGCTCTTCATAGCCGTGGTCAGCTGGCTTTTGATAGTGGTCAGCTGGCTGAGGGGCATAGCTCTCCTCACTGTATTGTACGTAGCCAGTGCTGGTGTCTATACCTTCTTGATTCGGGCGATGTCCGTGACCGCTGTCGATGGGTAGATGATTGTACCCCTCCTGGGTGTACGTGACACCCACATCAGCCGGGGTGTACTGGTAGGCCTCGTTGTACCCCTCGGCTGTGTACCCGGTCGCCTCGCCAGGTACCGGGTACCGCTGTCCGCCGTGGAGAGGGGAGTACTCGTATCCGCCATCAGCTGACGCGTACCTGTGTCTCTCCGAGGCCGCGTGGTACAGGGGGTAGCGGTACCCCGGCTCAGCTGGGTACCCGCCGGAGTCGCTGCGTCCGAAGAGGCCGCTCACGAGTCCGCCAGCCCGGCGCGGTCCTCCGGCTACCACAGCTGTCACGATGAGAAGTAAAATTAACGCCCTCATGTCGATATCACCGCAGACGCGACCTCTCCCCGCACTGCTCCTGTGTCCTGCACTGCTCTGCGTGTCCGGCACTGCTCTGCGTGTCCTGCCCCGGCTCCTACGTCCAACATGAGCTCAGTGAATTGGACTGATAGCCTACATCGGCATATATACAGACGAGCAACTGAAGAAAAAAAATCGCAGGCCTACTTCTGGTCCTCCAGTGACTTCCTGTAGGATAAATAAATCAACGAAAATATACTGGATAAATCTCGTCTCCGATCAAGTTGCTCACTCATAGGGAAAAATAGCTAATTTGAATACGATGCGCTGGGGTATATTGTTGACTCAAAATACGCCGTCTTCCGCTTATCTAATACAGGATCCGCTCCACTTGCGAGCCATACCGCCGGCGGATTTTTAGAAACTCTGTCGCTGAGCCGCCCCGAAGCTCGGTAAGAGTCGATATCAGCAAGGCATCCGACGATCTCTGGCGCATTTCTGCATGCGAGATGTGGACTGATTTAGAAGATACGCGCCAAGAGACGTCGACGGTGGGCGACGGCGGTCGAGTTTCAGCCATGAAGGATGGTACTGCCGGTTCTGGGTCTGAGGAGACCGACTCCTGGGTCACGAGGTGCAGGGTGGCACAGTGGGGTCACGAGGGAGGTTCGCATGCGGCGGGGTCAGCAGGTCAGGGAGGCGCGGCGGGGGGCGCCAGGCGAGTTAGCTGTGCAGGGAGGAGGCGTCGCCGGGTACTGTTCAGTATTCAGTGTTCAGTGTTCAGGACGGAAAGATCGCCGGGCACTGTTCTGTTCAGTGTTCAGGACGGAGAAATCGCCGGGTTCACTGTTCAGTGTTCACTGTTCAGGACGCAGAGATTACTTATTTATCTATGACGAGGTATTATGAAAAACGCCATGCTAGTCTGTATTGTTCAACGTGAAACGCTTGTTTTCTTATGACATAAATATCGTCAGTGTGTATTTGAACACAACAGTGGAATTCCTAGCTGAAATTCCTAGCTGAAATTCCTATGATCAAACAACGTTTTTCTGGTTGATTTATTTTGTTCACTATGCTTCTTGGTTACCAGTTTGAACTTCGATGTCATCTTTATTGTGAGCGGCGCTGCTGTCTTTGACTACACCCGATACCATTTGCTATGCTAGGTCACCCTTCCTGTCTGCACGATTGCAAGTTCGCAGTTATGCACTCAAACTCATGTTGCAAAAAAAGCAATCATAAATCTATATCCGACCGAACTGACGCATCCTTCACGAAAGTTGCCCGTGTGCAGTAAACATTTGGTACATAGGCGTAGGAACAGGGGGGGGGGGGGGGGGGGGACAGTGGCCATGACCCCTCACTTTTAGGCTTATTTTGTGTGTGCTAAAATCTTGTATTTTGCTTGGTGAAGAAAATTGTTGATGGCAAAAGGTTCGCCAAGACAAGAAGAGCCCAAATATGGCAAAAATATTGTATAGAGGTTGGGTTTCTCTCAAGACGAGATCAAAGTTTCACTGGCGGTTCACTTTTCGTGACGTCATCCTTCATCCCCGCTTTGATACCCAGTATGTACGGCATAAAAACTGCTCCCCTCGAATATGCCAATAGCTCGGGGTGTAGTAGTGAGCGAACGGCTGCCAATTCATGATCAGCGAATGGAGAAAAGCCGACATAAGCCGCCTAAAGGTGCACACACATTATTATCAGACGCGTGTGTTGTAACAATATAGCGAAAAATGGACGCGCCAACAACTTGTATGCAGCAAACAGCTGCATTTTGTTACATGTACAAAGACGTCAAAAAGACATTACTTCATACATGATGCAGCATAAAAATGGAGGATCCAATGCACAATAATATGACGCAACTCTTTAAGATTTAATTCCAGATTAAATTGGAAAGCTAAAATTCATGCTTGCAACACTTGTTGCAATCAACTCGTGTCAATTTTGCGTTTTCCTCTGCCAGGCGCGATATAGTTTTTTTTTAGTTTTCACATTACAGTGCTTTCCAATTCTGTAGAGGACACCGGTATAGGCGAAAGACTGAACTTTTGGAATCATGTGTAGCATCATGCTATGGTATACCATATATATGTAATATCACATAATTATAAGGTAATAATGTTATAACATAATACATGGTAACAGCATGGACATATGTTTTCAGATTTGCAGGCATGTGTAATTCTGTTTTTCATTTTTACCAAGTCGCTTTCATACTTCATCATACTAGGCAAGACAAATACTTCTTACGCAGACACGATTCTATAGTCTGATCTAGAGGCCTTCATGGGATACATTTTCAGCCCCATCCCGTTCCAGCTCATTCAGCCAGACCCAAAACCGTTCCAATCCGAATTCATAATTGATGGGGTTCCCATTCCCACCCGTTTCAGCATATTTCACTTTTTTGTGGTGCTAAAAATTATATGGTCTGTCCCAAACCCGTTCCAACCCGTTACATTTCCCAAAAATTTCCCCATTCCCACCATTTCCATCCCGTTGCCATTCCATGCAGGGCTCCAGTCTGATCCATGTATTATTGCCATTCCATGCAGGGCTCCAGTCTGATCCATGTATTATTGCCATTCCATGCAGGGCTCCAGTCTGATCCATGTATTAGCCTGATTAGCCTGATCCTTATGCCGGATGTTTTAACGCTTTCGAAAAGCAATTCGAATAACCTTCACAGCCGACCTTTGTACAATTTGACTCACACAAAAAAAAACAGGTGAAGACGAAATATAATTACGTCAAGTTGGTACGAATTTCACTGATACGTATTTGTGTCAGCAGGTTGATTCTATAGTCAATTATATTTCGAGAGGCCTCCCAGCAGGCCTCTCAGAAGATAGTTATTTTGAAGAGGATCGCCCCACTTTCCTATGGTGATCGGACAGGTCACCACAATCTGACGTTAACATATTGCGCGCGAGACAGACATACGCTTCATAACTCTCAGCAGACAAAAATACGCCGAATCCGGCTTCTGTCATCCGCCTTGATTGAGTTGTCTTATGAATCATTCAATACAGGTTTTCCCGGCCACTGCGGGCGATGGGTCGTGTCGTACATCGTGTCGTGTCGTACATCGTGTCGTGTCGTACATCGTGCCGTGTCGTACATCGTGTCGTGTCGTACATCGTGCCGTGTCGTACATCGTGTCGTGTCGTACATCGTGTCGTGTCGTACATCGTGTCGTGTCGTACATCGTGTCGTATCGCCGCCGACGCGTCACAAAACGCACGCAGTTACCACGATGCAGCAAGGTTACATGTTCACAGACGGATAGAGAAATACCAGAAACGTTTTTTAGGGATAAATGTAAAGAAACTACAGTAGCCGTTTTTACGAACGATTATTGCGCTGAAAAGTTTCTGAAAGATTCTGAAAGTTTTGAAAACCTACACAACTTTAACAGGCGATTTTTTGCTAGAAATGTCCCTCATAATTGTGTAATATGTTGGTAAGAATAAGATATGTTGACAACATTGCGGTTTGGTGGTAATAATAAGCAAGATAAGTATTGATAGAATCTTCCTGAAACTTCCTGAATCTTCCTGAAACTTTCAGGAAGATTCTATCAATACTTATCCTGCTTATTACCACCAAAGCGCAATTTTGTCAACATATTTTATTCCTACCAACATATTACAAAATTATGAGGGATATTTCTAGCCAAAAATCGCATGTAAAAGTTGTGTAGTTTTTCAAAACTTTCAGAACCTTTCAGAAACTTTTCAGCGCAATAATCCTTCGTGAAAACGGTTAATACCTAATTTGCACACTTTCCCCTGTCTTCCAATTGTGATTTTATTCTTTTTTGGCGTTTGACCCTCGCCCTGGTGGGGGTCATTTTTACCCCCCCCCCCCTAAGGTTTTCGGGAATAGCGGAAAACGGCTCCCAGTTCAGTGAGTTCCCGAGATATTTGCGAGTTTCTGGATCAAAGTCCTAAACTTAGAAAATTGGACCTTTGATGACCTCTGGTGACCTCAATATTGATCTGAGGCAAAAAAGAGCCAAAGGAACTTCAAATATTCTTGTTGAGAGCTTTCGAATGTTTTTTTTTGTCCGCGTCTTTCTAGCTCTTTAAGTTTTCAAGTGAGTGTGGGGTCATTTTGAACGGCCCCCACCAGGGCGGAGTTGTCTCCGAGCTCCTCGCCGGGGCACGCCGCACGGCTTAATTAACAAGGCTATTATAATTAACTTTTTTGTGAAACCTTCTGAAATTATAGTTTAACAATATAATCGTTTAGATTGACATGAACTATGAAGTTCCGCTCGATTATATCGTTTTGGAGAGGAGCATTCAAATAAACCTCTCTACTATATTCACCAACGCCTATGGGGCGACGTTAATATATCCGCGATGTAAAAGGAGTCAATATTACCAGACAAATGTGTAACATGCAAGAACTCTGGAAACCCATCAACCTTACAAAGTCATTGATGATTCATTTAACTGTTCAGTGAGTAGCGAATCGATGATGCATTTAACTGTTCAGTGAGTAGCGAATCGATGGTTCATTTAACTGTTCAGTCAGTAGCGAATCGATGGTTCATTTAACTGTTCAGTGAGTAGCGAATCGATGATTCATTTAACTGTTCAGTCAGTAGCTAATCGATGATTCATTTAACCCTATTTGTATCAGGCTCCTGGCTACCCCCCATTGGTAACAGGGGGGGGGGGGGGATTCCGCCCCACGGAGATCTCGAGATCTACTCGTCCAATTTTCATAAATGAAACGGCGTTTGGTTCCCCTCAACACGATCTACATTTCTAACAAATACAACAAAATCTAAATTGTTGATAGGGGGGCAACAGGGGGCAAAAACTACAAATTTTAGTGGTATTTGTGATATAACACAGCTGTCATGTTTATCAACCGATTTTAACACAACCAATGGGAATCGATAGATATTGAATTGGAAATTGATATATAGCGGTGACTTTTGAAAATTCAAAAAATATAGGCGTGTGCAGGTCACTCAATATGGGGGTGAAGTAAATGCGTAATAAAACCATTTTTTGATGTTTTTAAAAAAATAAATGAAATGGTATGTTATTGTGACATTAGACAAAACAGTTATAAATCCTATTTTTTTGTCATAGACGGTACCAGGTTAATGAAAAAAGGAGGTCAAATTGGAAAAAAATATTAACCGCAGGCAAGTTGCTCCCCAGCACTATAAATAAATTACTGATCGTAGATAGTTCCTTTTTGCATATTGTACTTCATTATAGGCGTATCCAGGATCCAAACTGGGGAGGCGGAAGACCTTTTGATAAGTATATTATCCGCTATTATGATACTAACTAGTCAACAGTGACTATTTCACTTACAACTTCAATTCACATTGCTTACCCCCCATTTTTACCCTACCTGGACTCGCCTGTTATCTTATAATCGTTTTTAGAGTACCCTGTGGTGCGTTTTTCATCCGAACACTGCAGTATGTTATGTCATTGTACGCCCATGCCTCTTAGTTTCCTTGCAATAATATGACCCCCTTTTTCCATTCCTGAGCGCGCCTCTGCAAAAATGACTTTATTCCCTTTTCTGGCATCATATGTGCATATATCACTATAAGCTAACCGTCTATTGCGCCGTTATCGCTGGCATATCGTCATCACCATGCCAGTCACCCCCCCCCTTTTCATGCGCCTGAACACGCCCCTAAAATTCTATATGTAATAAATTATGCAAATAATGGAAGCAGAAGTTATCTTTTACATGTTGATAGCTATAAATGCCCCTTACATTGCTCTATTGGCTTCCCGCCAAGCATTGAATACTTCCTGGAAACCCTCCCTTTTCAAGCCCCTGTCACCGCCTCTGCCATGCAATTTTTATGATATCTCATTAACATCAACTAATTTGCATATGTTGCAATCACCGCAATCCGATGTAACTCCTGCATACTTGAGGCAGTTAGGAAGAAACCGTGAAAACCTGATGATATGTGTTAGAGTTGGCGCCTCGAGTCAAGCTCCCCAGCTTTTGCGCCAACTCTACCTTATGTATACCATATAAATATGTTATAAAACAATAAACATGTTGATGATGAAAAAAGATCGCATTTCCGTATTATCGCCAAATGTCGCCGCCGAACCCTCCCAAAACCGTGCCCTGGAACCTCTTCTGCTCAGGTTAAGAACTCAACATTTTGACTCCATATGTCAAAATCTGTTTTGGGAAAAGTCCCAAAATGTCATGGGCCTGCTCCCAGCCGTTCTGGAGATATCTGCGAAAAACATGAAGGGGAGGGGGGGGGGGGGGGGGGGGGCGGAATCCGCCCCCTGTTACAAATAGGGTTAAAGGAAATAGTTCACCTTTGGAAACAAATTCAGAACACGATTTTATTATATTTTTTAATACAGTTTCTTTTTTTCCTTTTTAAAAATGGTCCTACATCGCGCCAATTCAGGACAGAAGGTTGTAAATTATTCATTGTATCGTGTGCGTTATTGGTCTCCATGCAGTGCTGGCATAATTCAGACGGTACGGTATATCATATATGCGCCGTATTCCTTCGCCAAAAAGTCAAATATCTTCGGCTGGAGAGTCTTTTCAGTCAAGAAAACAGTCAAGATAAGGATTTCTCAACACGGGCTACAAAACTGCTATCTCAGTTTAAAACTAATGTTGAAGGTGGACTATTTCCTTTAACTATTCAGTGAGTAGCGAATCGATGATGCATTTAACTGTTCAGTGAGTAGCGAATTCACGTTTACGTCATTCATTGTTGACTTCAAGGTAAGTCAAAGAAATATTGTTTATCATTTATTATAAAACACCTGGAAGGCACATCTATGGAACACCTGGAAGGCACATCTATGGAACACCTGGAAGGCACATCTATGGAACAGCTGGAAGGCACATCTATGTAACAGCTAAGCACAGGCATAGAACGCGTAATACGTACTAAAGTAATGCCATTATCAGAAGTGCCTTTGCTCGCAGTGGCTTGGCTATTTAAACTTCTCAAACCACAATAGGCTAAACATTGAGCAAACCAACACCTAATACCACATCAGGGTTGCATCTGGCCTACAAATAGCTGGCTGAATAATATGAATCACTGTTAGTAATGCTCCGAAATTATACAAATACCATGAATACTCCAAATACTCCAGAAACAAAACAACTCTATCGACCACGTTCTGAGAACACGACGCGAATCCTTCCGATTACTATTTGTTCTTTCTTCCGAATCCTTCCGATTACTATTTGTCCTTTCTTCCGAATCCTTCCGATTACTATTTGTTCTTTCTTCCGAATCCTTCCGATTACCATTTGTCCTTTCTTCCGAATCCTTCCAATTACTATTTGTCCTTTCTTCCGAATCCTTCCGATTACTATTTGTCCTTTCTTCCGAACCCTTCCGATTACTAATCGTCCTTTCTTCCGAATCCTTCCGATTACTATTTGTCCTTTTTTTCCGAACCATTCCGATTACTATGTCCTTTTTCCGAACCCTTCCGATGACTATTTATCCTTTTTCTGAATCCTTCCAATTACTATTTGTCCTTTCTTCCCAATCCTTCCGATTACTATTTGTCCTTTCTTCCGAATCCTTCCTTCTTAGCGGCTTCCGAACCGTTCCGACTTCCGATTGCTTCTTGCGATTGCTTCTTGCGACTGCTATCCTCGACTCCTACTCCTCAGACTGCTCCTGCCGCTACTTGCGACTACAACCGGGGTAGAGTTGGTCGCAGTCTCCTTCCGCTACTTCCGACTACAGCCAGGGTAGAGGTGGTCGCAGTCTCCTTCCGCTACTTACGACTACAGCCGGGATAGAGGTGGTCGCAGTCTCCTTCCGCTACTTGCGACTACAGCCGGGGTAGAGTTGGTCGCAGTCTCCTTCCGCTACTTGCGACTACAGCCGGGGTAGAGTTGGTCGCAGTCTCCTTCCGCTACTTGCGACTACAGCCGGGGTAGAGTTGGTCGCAGTCTCTGGCCTCCATCGCCTCTGGGATGACCCAGCACAGATCGTTGAACCGATGACCTGTCCTCTTGGAGAGCAGCCACGAGAACGGCAGGCTGAGGATAGACAGAAACACATGCCAGTATGTGATCACTTTGGCGACAAGACATTTTGAGATTGTCGTAAATTTATAGCTGCTGGTCTATCCGGTTGTCAACAGAATTACTAAGGAAATGTCCCTATTAAAATAGTACAAACTAATTTAATTCGTTTGCACAGCAGTTAAGGCACTCATAGCCACAATTATCATAGCATCTCAGTGTCAGGGTGATATCACCGTGCCCTGTCATTGGCCGGTCGGGCGGGGGGGGGGGAGGGGGAGGTCACGTGGTGTGCCCGCCTGGTGCATCGGTGGCCGGTGGCCGGCGGCCGCGCTGGGGCGAGTTGAAGCGGAAGCGACTTTATGCAACACCCCACTTTGAGCGAGGCGCGTTTAAAGTGCTGAATTGACAACCTGATTTCCATGACTGGATCATTCACATAATTATCGTGAGCGGTACTGCCACATCTGTTCCCCTGTCCTCCATCGAGGGGGGGGGGTATCCTTCGCCCTGGTGGGGGGTCCCCTATGGTTTTTCGAGAATAGCGAGAAAACAGCCATGCGCAGCGCCGCCAAATTTGGCACAGATATTGGGGTCATCAATTACCCACATTGTGTGCAAAGATTGACCTCAAGTCATCTCAGGTCAGGTCACCAGGTCACGTCAAGTAACCTTACCTCCAAAAATTATTTGTTTTTGTCGTGTCAAAAACCACAGTGTTTGTCTGAGAGATTTGAAACTTACAGGGTTTCATAAGGTCATAAGTAACTACAATTTGAATATCTCGGATTTTATTAAGAATTGCTAACCTAACTTTCATAATGCCAAAAAAGATGATTTAGTAAATCAAACATAGGAAGCTTTCGGCTTGCGCCTTCATCAACCATTATTTGTATTTTGTATCCCATGTTGCACGCCTGTCTTTTTTCTTTGGCTGATGGGCTGATGGACTTTTGGACTTTTGGACTTTGTCTGATGAACGAGCAAGCTGAAAGCTTCCTACGTTTTATTTAGTAAATCATCTTTTTTTTGGCATTATGAGAGTTAGGTTAGCAATTCCTATTATTATCATGTTTCTCAAAACAGTGTTGAAAATATTCAAGATATCTCGGATTTTCTATATCGGTGACTTGAGGTCAGATCAATTTCGTGACCTTCCCATTATAAGTCAATGGGAAAATATGCAAATGCTTCCTTTTCAAAGAATATGCATTAGATCAGGCCAATTCTTTCAGAATCATGTTATTTTATCTGATTCTTGATGCCACAAGTACAATTGTTGCTCAGTGACTTGTGCAAGGTCAGCTGAGGTCATCTGAGATCACCAGCACTTTTGTTGTCAATAACTCTTGATAGAATCAAGATAAAGACGTGCGAATGACACAAATGTGCCTTTCTCGTCCAGTCGCGCCGCCCCATTAATGCAACATGACTTACCTGGGTCACCAAATGACCTTGACTTGAGGTCAAATTTTGAAGTTGACCTAATCCGGTCACCATCAATATGTGTTCAAGCAGCGTCTTGCCGAGACAAACACGCTGGTATTAAGATTATTGTCCTACCTTTATTAGATAAAAAGTTATTGAAGACAAACTTTTTGGAAGAAAATGCATCGTGACCTTCGGTGACCTATGGAGCCTAAACTATTGACCTGAGCTAAAACTTGACACAAGCGGCGATTTCATTTTCCAAGAGCTTTCGATTGTTTTCTTCGTTTGTCCCTAGCTATCATAGTTCCCGAGCTGTTTGAGTGTTTCTGGAGCAAAGTCCTATACTTGGAAAATTTGACTTTTGATGACCTCTTGTGACCTCAATATTGACCTGAGCCAAACAATGCCCTGAGCAACTACGAATGTCCTTATCGTGAGCTTTTGAACGCTTTTTCGAGTCTTTCCAGCCATTTTAGTTTCAGAGTTAGGGGGGACATTTTCACCCCCCCCCCCCCCCCCACCAGGGCGAAGTTGTCTCAGAGGCCCACCGGGGCGCGGGTTAATCCTCCATCAATGCCTTGGGGCTGATCGATGGTTAGACTGACCTGGCCAGAGGCAGTGCGATGTCGTACGGTCGGCCCGCTCGGCGACCTCCGCCGACCAGTCGACACAGGTCACGCTGCACACAGGTCAGGTCACCGGAGGTCACCGCCAGCACGGCCATCCGGCTGACCAGGTCCACGCCGGTCACGTGATCTGCCGAGTCTGAAATGGAGGGCACCGCACGGGGCGGGTGGGGCTTGTGAAGCGGGGGAATGTATGCGTGCAGACAGGGCACCGCACGGGGCGGGTGGGGCTTGTGAAGCGGGGGAATGTATGCGTGCAGACAGGGCACCGCACGGGGCGGGTGGGGCTTGTGAAGCGGGGGAATGTATGCGTGCAGACAGGGCACCGCACGGGGCGGGTGGGGCTTGTGAAGAGGGGGAATGTATGCGTGCAGATAGACGAAACAAACAAATCAACGTAATGATATTGCTTTGGAATGATTTTAAGGCTAATAAGGCGTACTTTGTCAAAGATAAAATGCATTCGGGTGTATTTTCCATGTGCGTTATATTTGTGTAGCCTAAGCCTCGGGAACTTTGCTTTATAGGTATCCTATTCCTCTTCACAAAATAAGTATTTAAAACATATGATTTTGCTTTAAAAATGTCATAGTCGGTTAGACATTGTTTATTTTTGCCATTTTAAATTATATACAGCTCAATTGAATCGATATTTAAAAAGGATATAAACACATAAATCCGAGGGAAAAAAACACAGAAAAACGTTACACTTCTTGCACACATTTCTCATCAAACTTTCCTATCCCATCCATGGACATTGGATACCAGCTCTCCCAAATCACGACCTCCAAAAGTTCCCAAATCTAACACCAATCCCAAAAGGGCTGGGGTGGTCCAGTGGTCCACTGTAGACTTCGGCGCAGAGGCCGCACCGACCCTGGCCCCTGGGTTCGACTCCCACCGAGTCACCCACGTTGGTGTCTCGTCCGACCAGGTGAGCGTGAGGTCCATGGTAAGGACCTGGTAAGCCCAACCCCAGAGAGAGGAGAAGGAGCGCCTTCTGTCATTGGGCGAAAGGTCCGCTGGAGTGAAACGAAATAAATACAATAAAAATCCCTGGTACGCTGCTCACCTCCCAGTTCCCTGGTGGTGCCTGAGTCGGTGGACGTCCCGGTCGTGGTGGTCGACGTTGTGGAAGAAGATGACGTCATCGCCGAGATGGTCATCATGGACGTCAGCAGCGCTTGGGCAGACTGAGAGAGCGAGAACCCAGACAGCGCTCCAAGTCCTGCCAGGCCTGCGAGCGCCCCAATCATCTCGGAGAAACAGTCATCCCCGAACTGACGAGACGAGACGCGAGACTCGCGAGACGTCGCGGCTGGCGACTCGCGAGGCGGCGAGGCCGAGGCACGACTGTAACGTGGGCTCAGCGGCGATGAAGAGAGGCGGTTGGTCGCGATGTCGTTCGAAGTGACCAGACGAAGAGAAGGCTCCTCGTCATCAAACATTCCAGCATCTTCAGAAGACATCTCACCAGAATCTGCTGCATGCCGAGAGGAGTTATCACCAGAGTTCAGCGCAAGTTCGACGGACAGTCCGTCAGGATGTCCGTCAGGTTTTCTCCCCCAGGTCTGCTCTCCCGCGCGGCGACTGTCCAACAGATCCGCCGCCGCGCAGGTGGCGGTGACGGTGGCTCGCGCCAGCCAGGTGTCCGCCCCAGCCGCCTGCCGGGTCGTCGTCGAAGCCACCGTCGACGTGAGGCCGTTGGTGAGCAGGATATACACGAGAAACGCGAGCAGGGAGGCTGCGCCAGCGCCTAGTCCGATCGTCTGGAAGTCCCCACAGACATCACCGCTGCCGCTGTGGTACGTGTCAGAGCGATCCAGAGCCGGACTGACACGGTCGGATTTGCTCGCCGGCGAGTAGAAGCGGTAGGGGTGAGGGTGAGCGCGGTTGGATCGGTCAGTTTTGGAGGAGGGAGGTTCCCGGGCGCCGCGGGAGTAGATTCGGTCGGAGGTGAGACGCGGTGTGGTGGTCTCTATGGGCCGCGTGCTGGTCGGCGCAGGCAGGTAGCCGGCCGCGTACGGAGTGGCGCGGAGGTAGCCGACCGAGTACGGAGGGGCGCGGAGGTAGCCGGCGAGAAGGACGGGAAGGGTGGACAGCGTTACCGCAGCAGGCAGCGATAGACGCATGGTGACGGCGACTTTAGTGGAGAGGGCGAGCTTACGGCGGTGAGTGATGGCCGTTTGGTGATGAAAGACGAACTTCTGGTGACGATTGCAAGATTATGATGAAGTAACGGTTCTGGTGACGAGTGACGGACTTCTGGGGACGAAGACCAACTTGTGGTGACAAGAGACAGATTTCTGGTGACAAAAGACAGATTTCTGGTGACGAGAGACGGGCTCCTGGTGACGAGAGACGGACTTGTGGGGACAAAGACGAACTTGTGGTGACGAGGTCGTGCTTCTATCAGCTTCTGAAGGCGAGCACAATCGGTGTGGCGGTGGGGCGGTGACGACGGCTGCGGGACGACTGGCGGAGGCGGTGGCGGGCGGTGCCGAGGCGGTGCTGAGGAGAAGAGGTCACGCTGCAGACGGCACGGAGGTGCCGGCAATGAGAGATAGGCAGATAGAGAGTAACGGGTGGTACAACTGGCAAGCTAGCGATCCGGCGTGTTCGGTCACGGGCCAGTCACGGGTCATGAGTCGGTCACAGGTCACCGGTCACGGGTCACGGGTCACGGGTCACTGGTCACGGGTAATGCATTATGGGGCGTGAGACCTGGGCAGCGGCGTGCAATTGAAGCACAGAGCTGTTCACTGACTGCGTGCAGTGGAGTGTGGAGTAGTAAATCACGAAGATC
>JAXIVJ010018366.1:0-23430 GCA_036785665.1 Chirona hameri | reverse complement strand
TCTATAGAAGGTATATCTGTTTTTCAGGTCAGGTCAAGTCAGGTCAATATTGAGGTCATTGTCATCAAAGGTCAGATTTTCCAGTTTTAGGACTTCGCTCTAGAATCCCCAAATATCTCGGCAACTATGATAGCTAGGAACAAACGGAAACAGCAATCGAAAGCTTTTGAAATAATAAATCGCCACCTGTGTCCTCAAATTTGAGCTCAGGTTAATAATATTAATATTTTAGACTCCAGAAGTCATCGAATGTAAACAAAACTGTTTTTGGCAAAACAGTTTTACCCAAATAACTTTTTACCTAATGAAGATAAGGCACTCATTTTTACGCCATCGTGTTTGTACATACCTAAATAAGCAGCCCGTAGTTGTATTATTGTAATAATGTCAGTGTTACCCTCTGACTGCAGTTTATACCCCACTGATGATACAACTTCACTGATCCCCTGCTGTCAGCCACTGACAATGGCGTGTACCCTCTGACTGCAGTTTATACCCCACTGATGATACAACTTCACTGATCCCTGCTGTCAGCCACTGGACAATGGCGTGTACCCTCTGACTGCAGTTTATACCCCACTGACAACTTCACTGATCCCTGCTGTCAGCCACTGACAATGGCGTGTACCCTCTGCAGTTTATACCCCACTGATGATACAACTTCACTGATCCCTGCTGTCAGCCACTGACAATGGCGTGTACCCTCTGACTGCAGTTTATACCCCACTGATGATACAACTTCACTGATCCCTGCTGTCAGTCACTGACAATGGCGTGTACCCTCTGACTGCAGTTTATACCCCACTGATGATACAACTTCACTGATCCCTGCTGTCAGCCACTGACAATGGCGTGCCTCCACCGAGATAGCTCGGCACCGCACAGGTCGCACCCGAGTCACGACCGATGCCACCTGCTGCACGTAGGCTGTCTGTCACCCATGACCTGCAGTTTGTCTCCACCTGGAGTCGACACGGACACCGGCCGCCGGCTGTCGCAATAGCACGCACACGCAATGTCACGGGCCACCGAGGCGGGTGTCGACCGTAGGCAGACAGATGGCAGTCGGCGAGGAGTGAGGTCAGACCAAGACGAATGGTACACGACGAGAGCCGGTCACCCGCGCCCGGCTCAAACGCTCCCCGGCCACTGGTGTCGACCGTAGGCAGACAGATGGCAGTCGGCGAGGAGTGAGGCCAGATCAAGACGAATGGTACACGACGAGAGCCGGTCACCCGCGCCCGGCTCAAAACGCTCCCCAGGCCACTGGGCAGCGCTGCAGTCGGCAGGGTCACGTCACTCGCGCCAAAATGTGAAAAGGCAATGGATGTGTTAGGCTGTCACTTGTCTCTAACAGCAGATGACAGAGATTGTTGTGATAGCTCTGCATATCAGCAATTTTCAGCGACGGAGACCAACGGAAACGGTGAACTATCTGAACCTTCGACAAGATACGAGTAGATGCCTCGATAGCTCCTTATCACCTTGCACAATTCTCATCACATCCTTCAATCTTCATCACATCACCTACTGCGGCCAAAGCGTTCCATAAGCTGGCGGTCATACCGTCCAAAAACAGCCAGTCTGCCGGCGACTGAGCCCCAACTGCAGCTGAAAGCGACCCGGACGTGCAGTGCGGCCTGCGCTAATGTTGTAAATAAGTCATTGCGGTAGCAGTGGTGATGATGTCCGGCTTACGGCGCCACAGCTGTTATTGTTGACACCCATAACTAAGAAACATATAGCTGACAAAAATACATCGTACGACGCACAAATAAATTGCAAACTGAAACCTCGGAAGGCATCAGAAAAGGAATAACAAATCATCGAGAAACTGGCGAGCAAGTGACAAAACCACAAAACCACTATTGTACACAAGTAAACAAGGAAACAAGAGACATCAGAATCGTAACACGAATCAATACTCAAAATGTCTATCGAAGTAAGATTATCGGAACGAAAGAACCCTAAGCGAAAGTCGATTCTGTTGTATATCAAGTCAGTGCATTATTCCAGCATTTGCAGCTGACCACACGTCTTTAGATATAGATCACGGTCCGATTTGCAGCTTACCACACGTCTTTAGATATAGATCACGGTCCGATTTGCAGCTGACCACACGTCTTTAGTGAATTTTACCTACGTTTACCATAGGTAAAATTCAAATTTTGACCTCAGGTCAAGATCATACCAGTGGCGGCTCGTCATATGAGGCAACTGAGGCCGGACCTCACCTATTATTTAGGAAGAATGTGCTTTGCAATATTCATTGGTTGCCATAGAAAAAAGATGTGAGTGATTCCCATTCTGCACATCGCAGTGCATTTTATTATGGCAATCACCGAATTTCTCCGGCTCTTCCATCCATCCGCCAGTACGTTTACCATACTACAGCAAACCACTACGAGCCGACTGAGGCCCGTCCGGCCTGCCGCCTCACCGCCTCCGCCCGTTCAGCCCAGCTACTGAGCACCAGCGGGTGAACGCCTCTCAGCCGACGGTGCCGTGCCGTGCCGACCAATGGTAGCCATCTGAGGCACGGATGTTTTGGGCCTCAAAGCGATTATTCGGCTCCTAGGAGTCGTAGTGACGGAAATCAAAGTTCATGAACATGAGAACATGTTGATCTATCGATCTGGCCACATTTTTGTTTGAAAACTATCATCTATTATCCATATTATGCTATTTTACTATCGCACCGCAGTCAGCTGGCGTCGGCGGCGGACAGGTCGTTGGCGGCCGAGTAGAGCGTCAACTTTTGAATCCCCTGCAACCGTATATGACGATGTTTTCCATCGAACTGCGGTGTTCTTTAGATAGCAGTGTTTTAGAATACGGTGTTCTGCGGTGTTCTTTAGATTCATCACTATAAGGATACAGCACATTCTTCAATATTACGTGAGGTATAACTTAATTTTGGCGTTATAGTTCGTTACGGGTATGTGATGCTCCAGCAAATGTCGCAACTGCAGAAAGCTGCATGAAGTTTTTTGGGGGGAGGGGAGGGGTTCTCGCCCATCCCGTAGTCAGGCCTATAACCATATGCCGCCGCGGGTGGGGAGGGGAACCACCTCCCTCCGGGGCGGGGAACCGAATGACTTGCGCCAGTAGCCAGACTCGAACCCGGAATCTCGGTCCGGCTGAGGCCGCAGACAGTCCGGCCTCTAGAGGCTTGCGCATGCGTGATACGATCTGCTCGGATGGCTCAGATTCGAATGCTGCCGCGAGGCGTCAACCCAGGCACTAGGTGGCGCCAGGCGTGACTTTTTGTTGAAAGCTGTCGGTTTGCTTTGCATAGAGAACTGTGAGCAGGGGTGTAACTTCGGAAATGTCATTGGGGTTGCAAATCATAGTGGGGCCTCCTGGAAGTTGTCAGGGAGGCCTCCTGACATGTTGTCAGGAGGGCCTCCAGTCCATCGCCCCTGATATGCCTGCAAGTAAGCTGACGTTAAGAAACGTAAGTGTTGCCACTCACGCCAGGTGAATGGCCTTAACCCTCGCCCGTGCAGCGTCCGATCAGTGCGTGACCGTGCAGGTGGGGGGGGGGGGGGGGGGGGGGGGGGGGATTGACGACCCTCCTAGCGTTTCGCCCATAATTGGGCTAGAGCTTCGATTAAAAACGAGCGTGTTGCTTGTCACGATAGGAAGCCATTGCTATCCGATTTTAAGGTCCTAGGTCATTAGGTGACCTCTGAGGTCATGCTAATGACCCAAATGTCATACAAATTGAAAATGCGTATAAATTGAATTTTATCGAGCTAGAATCATGAATGCGCATATAATAATGCTTAATGAGTGCCAAATTCGGATCAGAGTCACAAAATGTCCTAGAAACTGCCAAATTCCAAAAAGGTCATTTCAGGTCATGTCAGGTCATTTGAGGTCAGTGACCTCGGTTGACCTGTTGGGGCGCATGACCCCACTGAAACATATAATTATGTAAAATGGATCCCATATTTGAAATCAGCGTCACAAAATGTCCTAGAAACTGCCAGAAGCCAAAAAAGTAATATGGGGTCATTGGAGGTCAGTGACCCCGGTTGACCTCTGAAAAGGTCAATGGAGGTCACAATCTCAAGGGAAACCACAACTGTCACCTGTAAACACCTGTGCATATGCTCCTGAACAACACACACTATGAAACTGCACAAGTTACAAAGATCAATACTACGGACGCCAGTTGCGCCTGACATGACCTTGAGAAACAGGTCAAAGGTCACGGGTCATGTGACCTACAAGGTTATATTTTTCAGAATATGTGTAAAATTGTTCACAAGTAGGGTACTGAAAGTGTCATTGAAATCGGTTGATATTTACGCGAGTTATTCCCGAAAATCCGAGGGAAAGGGGGGGATGACATCAACCCTCCCCCCTGTACTGGCGAGAGTATATTACATAGTATGAGGCTGTGGTTTTTATTGACCCTATTTATATACATTATGAGCCTCCAAAAAGCGCTATCCCGCATTAACTGGTCAACATGAATATGATTTTAAGTGCATTGACGAGACGAACACGATGACGTCAAAATAATTTACTATATCAAATATTAATATTAAGTAAAATTAGGTAAAAGGTTATTTGCGAAACACTGTTTTGCTATAAATAGCTTTGTTGACCTTTCATGACCCCTGGAGCTTAAACTATTGACCTGAGGTAAAATTTGAGGACAATATGGTGATGGCATATTTCAAGAGCCTTCGATTGTTTTTCCCGTTTTTTTCCCTAGGTATCATAGTTCTTGAGTTATTTAGGGGGTTTCTGGAGCAAAGTGCTAAAATTGGAGAGTTTGGTCATATTTGACCCCATTTGACCTTGAAGATATTGACATAGAGGGGGGGGGGGGGGGGGGGATCCGCCCCTCCAGGGCGTGTAATTATCAGAGGCCCTCCAGGGCGCGTGTTAAGCACAGAGCGCCTCTTTTAAGCACAGGGGGCCTCCTTTACTCACAGAAGGGCCTCCGTTAAGCACAGAGGGGCTTCCTTCAAGCACAGAGAGCCCTCCTTCAAGCATAGGGGGCCTCCTTCAAGCAAAGGGGCCTCTTTTAAGCACAGGGTGGCCTCCTTTAAGAACAGAGGGGCCTCCTTCAAGCACAGGGGCCTCCTTTAAGCACATGAGGGCCTCCTTTAAGCACAGAAGGGTCTTCTTTAAGCACAGAGGGGCCTCCTTCAAGCACAGGGGGCATCCTTTAACCCTCGCCCTACGGGAGCTTTTTCACCTTCGCCCTACAGGGGGGGGGGGGGGGGCTTACAGCTCCCCCTGTTAACTTTCAAACCAAGCAGCTTTAGAGCAATGCGGTAAGAACCAGCATATTGCCTGTCATGAGAGGAAGCTAACCCTATGCGATTTTTAGGTTTCAAGTCAACGGTGACCTTCCAGGTCAAGTGAATGACCTTGGATTTACCACGTCCAGAACAGCGATTTTGCTGTTCAGAAAACCTAAAAATTAGAAATTGATAATTGTAAATAAAAAGGCATGTTCCTATACCAGTTTTGGCTCAGAAATACAGAAAAGGTAATTATTTGTTCGTATCTTGTAAAAAAAAGTCACAAAAAGTTATTTGTAAAAATGACGTCATCAGTGTCTTACACTTAGGGAGCCATCACTCAGTCAAAAATGCAGATATTGCTTTGAAATTTGGTATAGGTATTGTCCATACTCAGTTCTCTCAGATATATTTCGTTTTTTTAACATCTTTGAAAGTTTGATTTTGTGGGGATTAAAAAAAAATAGGGGTCAAAAACTAAAAAAATTGCAAATCCGAGATTGCCATTTTAAAGAGAATGTCATTTTGTATTTTTTTTAAAATTGCGTTTGCAATTTACTTAAAAACTCTGTTCTCTACCATTTTTCAAATATGTATCTTTTTTTCACCAACATGACGTCATCAAAACATGATTATCTCCCAAACTACTTAAGTAATTTCAAGATTTTTTTTTACAGCATACGTATAATTGTTGTAAACTCAGCTACTACAAATTTCAGCAAGATGCGTTGCACGTGTAAAAAGTTATTCAAGAAAAACCTCAGGGGGGGGGGGGCGCCGTAGGGCGAGGGTTAAACACAGAGGGGCCTCCTTCAAGCAAAGGGGGCCTCTTTTAAGCGCAGAAAGGCCTCCTTCAAGCACAGAGGGGACTCTTTCGAGCACAGGGGCCTCCTTTAAGCGCAGAGGTGCGTCCTGTAAGCACAGATGCCTCCTTTAAGCACAGATGGGCATTCTTTAAGCACAGAGGGGCCTCCTTCAATCGCAGAGGGGCTTCCTTCAAGCACAGAGGGACCTCCTTTAAGCACAGGGTGCCACCTTTAAGCATGAATGGGCCTGGTTTAAACACAGGGGCCTCCTTTAAGCACAGATGGGCCTCCTTTATGCACATATGGGCCTCCTTTAAGCACAGAGGGGCCTCCTTCAAGCACAGAAGGGCCTCCTGCCCTCCCGTAGAGGCCTCTTTTTATAAGGGGGCCTCCTTATCAAATAAACATTGGGGATGCAAAAGGAACATTGGGATGCAAAATGAAACATTGGGGGTGCAAGTGCATCCTCAAAAGCATACAAAGTTTCATCCCTGACTGTGAGTTGTGACTGTAGACACTTTATAGTAAATACATGATTTAAAGCAGTCTTTGATATAATTCCCGAACTAAAGAGTTAAGTTTTTGGCACCGCTGGATTTATGAGGCACCAAAAAGCCTGAAAAGCCTGAAATCTGCCGTAAATTGGCTTACGTTCTGACTTGGTTTGAGAGAAGCCTAAGTACCTAACTTGAACGGCTTATTTCAATTTTTTCTCTCAGAAACTTAGGAACGTCATGAAAAGTGGGGGCAGTGAAACTTTGATGTTGTATTGAGTGGAACCCAACCCCCTATGCATTTTTTTTGCATGGGTATTTACACTCCTCTCGTGTTGATCTATCTTTTACTGACCCACATTTTCCTCCATTAGACACAAATACGATTGTATACAAAAAAATATGACCAAATAGTGGGGCATGGCCCCCGCCCTCCGTTCCTACGCCTGTGATTTGTTTTGTTTGTTAACTAAACTGGCAGCTGCTCCTACTCGTTGCAACCTCTGGACTTGGGCCTCAGGTACTTTGAAGACCACGAGCCGCCACTGGATCATACCAGGTTATGCGGTAACCCAGGCAGGTAATGTTGCACATTTACGGAAGTGTCTCGACCAGATAAACACAGTGGTGTCGGTCTCATGTCTCTATCTATATTTTATTAATAGTTATTGTCAGGAAGTGGTGGTGACCTCAAATGACCCCAGCTGACCAGCTGACCATGTGGGAATCACTGAGTAAAATTGTCCTTGGGTCATCAAGAATGAGCTAAAATAACATGTTATTGAAACAATTGGTCTGATCTAATGTGTGTCCACCTGGTAGCGGAAGCATTTGTAAATTTTCCCATTAACTTATATTGGGGAAGTCACGAGATCGAACTGACCCAAATGCACCGATATGAAAAATCAGAGATAGCAGAATTGTGGGTACTTATGACCTGATTAAATCCTGTGTCACATCTTTCAGTCAAACACTGTGGCTGTGGCTCGAACACATCCTTCTTTGGAGGTGGGACCACTTGACGTGACCGGGTGACCTCACCAGAGATGACCCGAGGTCATTTTTTTTAAAACTAAAGGTGCGCAATTCATGCCGAAACAGGTGTGCCGGAAACGGTGGTGCTGCACGCCGCCATTGTCGTGATATTCCCGAGAGAAAAAATCGGGGGCGTCCAAGTCACTCCTCACCCAACCCCCAAACGCACGACGCGGGTTAATGCAAAAACAGTCAGACGAGTTTTGAGACAGTCCTTCAAACCGACGTTTTTGGACGTTCTGGAGGCGCCAGCGGGCTCAGTTTGGGACCTCATATCCCTTACGCCGTAAAAAAAACATTAGTGGTTCATTTTGTGAGGCTTTTCATTTTCGACTCAAAAACTATTTCGTTAGGCGAAGATAAAATAATCGGAGCAAATAGAAACTCCTTATCAAATTATTATTTTAATCTAATCCATGCAATTTCCCTTGCAATTACACAAAAACGGAATATCTTGGAATAAAAAGCGATGCACCGAAACTAAGAGTAGTTGTTACCAAAGGCCAATTTCACAAAGCAAAAAAGTTTGTAATTACAAAGAATTTCTTTGTGATTACAAATAATTTTTACACACGTTTGTAGTTTGGATTTCACAAAACCCCAGGGCAGTAAATCTCAATTTACTATTTACTAATTAGTTTACAAAGATATTGCTTGTAAAAAAATTGCAATTGCACATGTTCTATTTCTCAAAAGTTGACGGAAGTGAGGAAATGTTTGCAATTACAAACATGTAATTCCAGTGGGTCAGGGGTTCTGAATTTCAGAAACTCCATTGATAGTTGACGTTGTTTGACTGTTCAGGTTATTTTCTTGGTAAGGTTGTCACGTTGCCGAGGTTGTTAGGATAATGGTTTAGTTATACATAGGTATAGCTGCCAAACAAAGTTATTTCCCGAGAGATTCGAACAGGGATCTCCAGCTTTGAAGTCCAGTCACAGTGCACCTTACCGATTGCGCTATGATGTGAGGGGCGCCTCCGCGCGGAGACACCGCATGGCGATAGAATTGCAGCGGTCACCGATGTTTTGTGCAAGCAGTGAACCTTCACCCTTCACGACGTAGGAAATCGGCTAGGTTAGGTGAAAAAATGGTCGCGAAATTCAGTGATCATTCTTTTGAGAGTAGTTCTGCTGTTATGCTCCGTCACCCGGTGAATGGCCAAATTATATTTACTCTAATTGCTTACCAAGATGTATTTTTACGATCAGAGTTTGCATTCCGATGAAATGTTAATTAAAAGATAATTCATCCTATAACTAATTTTATTTTGAATAACACAAATAAACCACAATGTAAATATTTGTTAAATCAATTTGTTAACAATCAAATTATTTGTCATTAGCATCAAGTCTAATACATCAACATATATATGTCATTAGCATCAAGTTCTTGATTTCAAGGTTTCTGCTGTACTAACATTTGTGTTTACAATTTTCTTTATAATCGGTAATTCAGAGGTGGTGAATGTTTGTGCAATGTCTTTTTGTGTGGTTTGCAATATTTTCTTGCATTTGTAATTGCAAACATGTGTAATTACTAACTTCTTTGTGAAATTGGCCTCTGGTTGTTACCGTCTATTGCCGCTTACTGTACAACTTATCTCACATATTACGGTTTAGACGTGAATAATTGAAATAATTATTATGCGTTTATAACGTTTTTAAACGTCTTCGGTCCGACGTCCTACGTTGGCAGTCCGACGTCCATCGGACTGATATCGGCTTAACGTTGGCATGTTTTCGAGAGACCTATTCATGATCGGTCGTGTTTGTCAAATGCTGGCACACACCCCTACATTATTCGTCGGATTTTCGGTGAAGTCTGTTATTCGATCGAGATTAGCTGTGTGGACCGAGGGCACCTTTGGGGGAGGGCGGCTGAGGGCCACACCAAAAGTATAAAAATGGGGCTTTCAAATCAATGCAGCCAGATCGAAAGTGAGGACAAACGCCTAAATACTTCACGAAGGATATACAAAATACTTCGCCGATATTCCCCCGGTTTCGTCGTGTGATGTGATGAAGGTGGTATTGGGTAGTCTATGTTCCTAGAATCAACGAATTCATCAGAAGCTTGGTTTTCCAAGGATCACCTAGAATGAAACCTCTATGTGTCAGGTGCCTGATCTGAGGCCAGAAGCAAGAGAGGATCCAGAACGGCAAAAAGTTTGTTTGGGGTCGAAATATCAAAATGTCGCCAACAGATAACAACTCTGATCGGATTTTACTTCTTTATGGACGAATGGGTGTTTAATAAAACTTGTATTCGTAAAGGTTTCTTAGAGGTTCTTTTAAATTCGAAAATGCGTCGATTTTTTGCTGATTGCAGGCGGTTTGGCGGCTTGGCTCTTTTGTCCCACCCCTTTGGATCCGCCAGTGGCCAGAAAACATTGAGGGGCGGAGAGCACCGTTGGGGGGGGGGGGGGGGGGAGAGGGAGGGGCAGAGTGCCACCCCAAAAGTATATAAGTTGCACCTATGGTCCACGCCAATATCGAACCGACGCGACGAGGGGGCGGGTATTGGTCCTCAAGATCTCCAAAGCTACGCTAGGTAGATGCAAACGGTGTTTTACTGGTTTTAACCCTCGCCCTAGAGGCCACCCCGGAGGTTTTTCTTGAATAACTTTTGACACATATGGCGCATCTTGCTGACATTTTCAGTAGCTGAGTTTACAACTATCATACGTATGCTGGGAAAATGTATTGGAAATTGGTCAAGAATTTTGGAAAAAAATAATGTTTTGATGACGTCATGTTGGTGGAAAAACGATATTTGAAAAATCGTAGAAAACAGTTTTAAAGCAAATTGCAAACGCAATTAACCAAAGATACAAAATGGCATTCTCTTTAAAATGGCAATCTCGGATTTCCAAAATATTGGGTTTTTGAGCCCTAATTTGTTTTTGAAAAATCGCCACAAAATCAAAATTTTCAAAGATGTTAGAAAAACCGGAATATATGTGAGAGAATTAGAAAAACCGGAATATATGTGAGAGAACTGAGTATGGACAATACCCAAACCAAATGTCAAAGCAATATCTCCATTTTTGACTGAGTGATGGCTCTCTAAGTGTAAGAAACTCATGACGTCATTTTGTTAAAATAACTTTTTTTAACTTTTTTTTTTGACAAGATACGAACAAATAATTACTTTTCTGTATTTATGAGACAAAACTGGTCCAGGAACATGCCTTTTTATTTACATTTATCAATTTCTAATTTTGAGGTTTTCTGACGAGCAAAATCGCTGTTTTGGACTTGGTCGAGCCGAGGTCATTCACTTGACCTGGAAGGTCAGCGGTTGACCTAAAACCTAAAAATCCCATACTGTTAGATTCTTCTCATGGCAGGCAACATGCTGGTGCTTACCGCATTGCTCTAAGTTGCTTGGTTCGGAAGTTAACAGGGGGCTGTCAGGCCCCCCATAGGGCGAAGGTGAAAAAAGCTCCCGTAGGGCGAGGGTTAAGTTGAAAGCATGCTTCAGTGACAGGTTTATCTATTTTACAGACCGTACATTTGTATTTTTACCTACGAATTTTGATCCCACTGCGGGGAAATTTGTTGTCACTGGGAGGGAGGGGGGGGGGGGGGGCAGCAAGCGGTCACTGAGGGGGCATTTGGCCCCCAGTTAACATGTTAGCCGAGGCCCTGGTGGTGCCCCGCTCCACAGATAGTCTTATAATGTACACCTAAATTGGCCAGCACGATGCCACTGATAAGAGAGCCTATACATGCACTGTCCAACGTTCATTGCGATAATTCATGCTAAACAAACAAATCACAACACAATTGGTGTAGCTATGCTGTGCCCTGATACTTTGACAGCAGGTGTTGGGGGACCGGAATACAAATAAATACAGCGATTCAGCACGTCTGCTCCTGTTGGTAAAAATAGCCACCACGAGGCGCGCATTGTGACAGAAAATAGCCGATGTATGAAAGGCATGTCCATGACCCCTGCACATGCAACGAATTCGGCGTCCCGAGCATTTCTGGAAATGCGGTCAGCTAAATAAACGATATGGATATAAACCGAGCCACATTCTGAACGCCCTCGGCTGTGTTCCCGTAAAGCCGACATAAAGGTGACAGCCGAGATGCGCCGGGTGCGGTTAGCGACAGAGCAGGTTGCCATGTTGTCACCACAGGACGTGATCGGACCCCACTGGCTGCCAACAGTGACAAGGTCAATACGGCGCCAGGATCTCTCTGGATGTGATCGGACCCCACCGGCTGCCAACAGCGACAAGGTCAATACGGCGCCAGGATCTCTCTGGATGTGATCGGACCCCACCGGCTGCCAACAGTGACAGGGTCAATACGGCGCCAGGATCTCTCTGGATGTGATCGGACCCCACCGGCTGCCAACAGCGACAAGGTCAATACGGCGCCAGGATCTCCCAGGACGTGATCGGACCCCACCGGCTGCCAACAGCGACAAGGTCAATACGGCGCCAGGATCTCCCAGGACGTGATCGGACCCCACCGGCTGCCAACAGCGACAAGGTCAATACGGCGCCAGGATCTCTCTGGACGTGATCGGACCCCACCGGCTGCCAACAGCGACAAGGTCAATACGGCGCAGGATCTCCCAGGACGTGATCGGACCCCACCGGCTGCCAACAGCGACAAGGTCAATACGGCGCCAGGATCTCTCTGGACGTGATCGGACCCCACCGGCTGCCAACAGCGACAAGGTCAATACGGCGTCAGGATCTCTCTGGACGTGATCGGACCCCACCGGCTGCCAACAGCGACAAGGTCAATACGGCGTCAGGATCTCCCAGGACGTGATCGGATTCCACCGGCTGCCAACAGTGACAAGGTCAATACGGCGCCAGGATCTCTCTGGATGTGATCGGACCCCACCGGCTGCCAACAGCGACAAGGTCAATACGGCGCCAGGGTCTCTCTGGACGTGATCGGATCCCACCGGCTGCCAACAGCGACAAGGTCAATACGCAGCGACAAGGTCAATACGGCGTCAGGATCTCTCTGGACGTGATCGGACCCCACCGGCTGCCAACAGTGACAAGGTCAATACGGCGTCAGGATCTCCCAGGACGTGATCGGATTCCACCGGCTGCCAACAACGACAAGGTCAATACGGCGCCAGGATCTCTCTGGACGTGATCGGACCCCACCGGCTGCCAACAGTGACAAGGTCAATACGGCGTCAGGATCTCCCAGGACGTGATCGGATTCCACCGGCTGCCAACAGCGACAAGGTCAATACAGCGCCAGGATCTCCCAGGACGTGATCGGACCCCACCGGCTGCCAACAGCGACAAGGTCAATACGGCGCCAGGATCTCTCTGGACGTGATTGGATTCCACCGGCTGCCAACAGTGACAAGGTCAATACGGCGCCAGGATCTCTCTGGACGTGATCGGACCCCACCGGCTGCCAACAGTGACAAGGTCAATACGGCGCCAGGATCTCCCAGGACGTGATCGGACCCCACCGGCTGCCAACAGCGACAAGGTTAATACGGCGCCAGGATCTCTCTGGACGTGATCGGACCCCACCGGCTGCCAACAGCGACAAGGTCAATACGGCGTCAGGATCTCTCTGGACGTGATCGGACCCCACCGGCTGCCAACAGCGACAAGGTCAATACGGCGCCAGGATCTCTCTGGACGTGATCGGATTCCACCGGCTGCCAACAGTGACAAGGTCAATACGGCGCCAGGATCTCTCTGGACGTGATCAGATTCCACCGGCTGCCAACAGTGACAAGGTCAATACGGCGCCAGGATCTCTCTGGATGTGATCGGACCCCACCGGCTGCCAACAGCGACAAGGTCAATACGGCGCCAGGGTCTCTCTGGACGTGATCGGATCCCACCGGCTGCCAACAGCGACAAGGTCAATACGCAGCGACAAGGTCAATACGGCGTCAGGATCTCTCTGGACGTGATCGGACCCCACCGGCTGCCAACAGTGACAAGGTCAATACGGCGTCAGGATCTCCCAGGACGTGATCGGATTCCACCGGCTGCCAACAACGACAAGGTCAATACGGCGCCAGGATCTCTCTGGACGTGATCGAACCCCACCGGCTGCCAACAGTGACAAGGTCAATACGGCGTCAGGATCTCCCAGGACGTGATCGGATTCCACCGGCTGCCAACAGCGACAAGGTCAATACAGCGCCAGGATCTCCCAGGACGTGATCGGACCCCACCGGCTGCCAACAGCGACAAGGTCAATACGGCGCCAGGATCTCTCTGGACGTGCTTACGGCGCCAGGATCTCTCTGGACGTGATCGGACCCCACCGGCTGCCAACAGTGACAAGGTCAATACGGCGCCAGGATCTCCCAGGACGTGATCGGACCCCACCGGCTGCCAACAGCGACAAGGTTAATACGGCGCCAGGATCTCTCTGGACGTGATCGGACCCCACCGGCTGCCAACAGCGACAAGGTCAATACGGCGTCAGGATCTCTCTGGACGTGATCGGACCCCACCGGCTGCCAACAGCGACAAGGTCAATACGGCGCCAGGATCTCTCTGGACGTGATCGGATTCCACCGGCTGCCAACAGTGACAAGGTCAATACGGCGCCAGGATCTCTCTGGACGTGATCGGATTCCACCGGCTGCCAACAGTGACAAGGTCAATACGGCGCCAGGATCTCTCTGGATGTGATCGGACCCCACCGGCTGCCAACAGCGACAAGGTCAATACGGCGCCAGGGTCTCTCTGGACGTGATCGGATCCCACCGGCTGCCAACAGCGACAAGGTCAATACGGCGCCAGGATCTCTCTGGACGTGATCGGACCCCACCGGCTGCCAAACAGCGACAAGGTCAGTACGGCGCCAGGATCTCCCAGGACGTGATCGGATTCCACCGGCTGCCAACAGCGACAAGGTCAATACGGCGCCAGGATCTCCCAAGACGTGATCGGATTCCACCGGCTGCCAACAGCGACAAGGTCAATACGGCGCCAGGATCTCTCTGGACGTGATCGGACCCCACCGGCTGCCAACAGCGACAAGGTCAATACGGCGCCAGGATCTCACAGGACGTGATCGGATTCCACCGGCTGCCAACAGCGACAAGGTCAATACGGCGCCAGGATCTCTCTGGACGTGATCGGACCCCACTGACTGCCAACAGTGACAAGGTCAATACGGCGCCAGGATCTCTCTGGACGTGATCGGATTCCACCGGCTGCCAACAGCGACAAGGTCAATACGGCGCCAGGATCTCTCTGGACGTGATCGGACCCCACCGGCTGCCAACAGCGACAAGGTCAATACGGCGCCAGGATCTCTCAGCTGCGGAGGAGCCACTCGAGGCGAACACCCGAGGCGAGCACTCGAGGCGAGCACTCGAGGCGAGCACTCGATGGGAGCACTCGAGGAAAGCATTCGAGGCGAGCACTCGAGGCGAGCACCCGAGGCAAGCACTCGAGGCGAACACCCGAGGCGAACACCCGAGGCGAGCACTCGAGGCGAGCACTCGAGGCGAACACCCGAGGCGAGCAGTCGAGGCGAGCACTCTTGGCGAGCAGCTCGATTCAGCCTCGCACCATAGTGTTTCACCTCGGTGCGATATTAATTATTCCGATGGAGCTCCATATCGAAAGGTGAATGACTTGGACGGAGGTCACAGGCCAGGGGAATTCACTGCGGTCGCTCAACCAGCCGATCCCGTATGCTGTCCACAGCCGGCCGATTTCATTCGACAATTATAATGGGCACTCCGTAGGCAAAGCGCGTACGTCACTAGTAGTTTCGCTTCAGAATAGCGTCAACAGTGACGGTGGCGAAACAATGAGCGCTTACTGTGGCCTAAAAAACAGCATACTGCACATGGGGAGTCTACCGAAATCCACACTTTCTAATATCACTACGAGGCGAACGGAATGCCATTGCACACACAAATCGCATTACAGGAAACAATGGAGCCGAATATTCCATTGTCCCGCACGAAATAAAACTAGACCCAACTACAGCAAGTCCAGCCGTTACTTCGACCACGACGACCCCTATGTAGCGTCCACCGCACGTACGTGCCGGTGGCCGCTACGTACGCACCGCACGTGCCACTGCACGTAGCGGCCGACCTTCTGAACCTCTGCCGGCCTCCCATCCCTCCTGTCACAGCCATCTGACCAGAGCGCGACCTGCCCACGCGTCTCCCGTCGTGCTCGATCCCATGGGAACCGGCCGGCCAGAAGCAGTGTTTCCGGCAGTGCGCCGACGGCCTGCCGTGCCCCCCCCCCCCCCCCCCCACCCCACCCGGCCCGTCCCCGTGTCGCCCGGCTCGCCTCCGTATGGTGGCGATGTGCGGCGCCCGTGTCGCCCGGCCCGTCTCCGTATGGTGGCGGTGGGCGGCGCCCGTGTCGCCCACCGCCACCATAGTGTCCCCGTGTCGCCCGGCCCGTCCCCGTGTCGCCCGGCCCGTCTCCGTATGGTGGCGGTGGGCGGCGCCCGTGTCGCCCACCGCCACCATAGTGTCCCCGTGTCGCCCGGCCCGTCTCCGTATGGTGGCGGTGGGCGGCGCCCGTGTCGCCCACCGCCACCATAGTGTCCCCGTGTCGCCCGGCCCGTCCCCGTGTCGCCCGGCCCGTCCCCGTGTCGCCCGGCCCGTCTCCGTATGGTGGCGGTGGGCGGCGCCGGCATACCACCCGGACAAGCCTACACATGACGTCACAGCTCCCATCCTGGACACAGCGCATGACGTCACAGCTCCCATCCTGGACACAGCGCACGACGTCACAGCTCTCATCCTGGACACAGCGCACGACGTCACAGCTCTCATCCTGGACACAGCGCATGACGTCACAGCTCCCATCCTGGACACAGCGCATGACGTCACAGCTCACATCCTGGACACAGTGCACGACGTCACAGCTTTCATCCTGGACACAGCGCACGACGTCACAGCTCTCATCCTGGACACAGCGCATGACGTCACAGCTCCCATCCTGGACACAGCGCATGACGTCACAGCTCTCATCCTGGACACAGCGCATACAGCCTGCGCACGCTGCCACTGTCGAGCAGAGGGACCATACTATTGGTCGTATCGTGCTTGATCTAATGATCTATATAATATATGCAATTGTGTCTGAATGCGAAACATGCTATACCAAATAATTAAGTAAAAGACAAAATCCGAATGGCTGTACCAGCGTTAAAAGCAAATTGAGAAATACACCAGACTTGCCCTTTGAACGTGATCCACATATGCCAATGCCGGATTTCACTTAGCTTTTTATTTCAAATATTCAATGTTCATATCAAAACAACACCCATAATCTCTTGAGATCAGGCACGTGGTTCATACATCCTTGAACAATCACAACAAAGCCGAGGCGAAATCAAATATGCAGCTGGCCACGTCCGCGCTGAAAGTAGCTAGATAAATCCCGGAGCTGGTCAAGAGAGCAGGGGATAAATTCCACACAGGCACGGTGGGGGCTTTGGACTGCAGCCGGCCGGAGCGTGACTTGAAAGAACCAGTGGTTCTGAGCAGACGGAGGGATCGCTGAGGCCAGTGGCGGCACCGTATGGAGTGGTGACGGACGGCTCGCTGAGGCCAGTGGCGGCACCGTATGGAGTGGTGACGGACGGCTCGCTGAGGCCAGTGGCGGCACCGTATGGAGCGGTGACGGACGGCTCGCTGAGGCCAGTGGCGGCACCGTATGGACTGGTGACGGACGGCTCGCTGAGGCCAGTGGCGGCACCGTATGGAGTGGTGACGGACGGCTCGCTGAGGCCAGTGGCGGCACCCGGACGGCGGGCATCGTATGAACCGGTGACGTGGGTGTGCGGCGACTGACGCAACATACATGGCATGTAAAGTGTAAAGAGCACGCAAAATGTTCAGTGTTCACGTAGAGAGGATGGTGAAGAGGCTCAGAATGGAGCCACCTAGTTCAGCACGGTAAGCAGCTGTAACAGAGGCGGTGTCAGCGAAGCGTAGTAAGTTCATCCCTCAGGCACACCTGCGCCCGTCCACTCACCCAGCAAGACCCAGCGGGAGGAAATCGCCTCGTGCCAAACCAGTAACCCACTCAGCCAGCAGCCCAGCTGCGGCAGTAGCACCCTCAGCCAGCAGCGCAGACCGCCGCCACAGCCAGAGAGGGAGCCGCTTCCCTGCACGCCGGAATCGATCATTCAAATGCGGGCGTTGCTCCCGAGAGACGCACAAATCCGCCGCCGACACGACCGTACATGGCCCCGACGGCGCTCCAATCCGGGCCCGGCCGCGGCGTCCCAGCCGTCTGCCCAGCCCGGCGGTCCCGGCCTGTCCGGCCTGCCCAGCCCGACACGGCACGGCACGGCCGCGTGACATTCCAGCTGAAGTGATGCGACAGCTCGGTACCAGACAGACCAGACCAGACCACTCGCCCCGTGTCGGTGCAGTAGCACGAACGGCACACGCTCCCTGATCAATCAGTCGTGCCGCTGAGCTGGACCACAAGCCGATTCATAAAGCCCTTAACGTCAACGTTCATACGACGCTTCTAAGCAGCCCAAAATATGTTCGATACCTAACATTTTTTTCTTCTCTTCAAACACACGCGAAATGCTGTTTTCAGACAACCTATAAATTAATGGACTCATGGATCATAAATTAAATCAAAGCGAAAAGTACGTTATTCACTTTTCATATATGAAAATGTGCGTAGAAATGGCAGCCTGTCCTCAGTACCTGGCCGGCCATCACTCACAGCGGCCTGTCCTCAGTAACTGGCCGGCTATCACTCACAGCAGCCTGTCCTCAGTAACTGGACGGCTATCACTCACAGCGGCCTGTCCTCAGTAACTGGCCGGCTATCACATCACTCACAGCGGCCTGTCCTCAGTAACTGGCCGGCTATCACTCACAGCGGCCTGTCTTCAGTAACTGGCCGGCCATCACTCACAGCGGCCTGTCCTCAGTAACTGGACGGCTATCACTCACAGCAGCCTGTCCTCAGTAACTGGCCGGCTATCACTCACAGCAGCCTGTCCTCAGTAACTGGCCGGCTATCACTCACAGCAGCCTGTCCTCAGTAACTGGCCGGCTATCACTCACAGCAGCCTGTCCTCAGTAACTGGCCGGCTATCACTCACAGCGGCCTGTCCTCAGTAACTGGCCGGCTATCACTCACCGAGCCGGCGGGCCTCAGCCAATATGTCGCCGCCCACTGAGGCAGTCCATCAGGGCAACCCTTTCCAGTGACCAGTGACCAGTGACCTTGACACATATCTAGATTTCCGCTGTCAATTACTGGCTGGCATTTCCGTAACAAAGCTCCAAAAATTATCATTCAAAGTGAACTCATCGGGCACATTTCACGCACTTTAGCGACACCAGACTCTGAATTGCTCATCTTGTTTTTCGATGCTTGCGTGATCATAAATTGGCATTTAAATAATCCACCAATCAGCATGACAAGCAGAATGGTGCACGCCATCATCGTGG
Organism: Chirona hameri; assembly: GCA_036785665.1. Taxonomy (NCBI): domain Eukaryota; kingdom Metazoa; phylum Arthropoda; class Thecostraca; order Balanomorpha; family Balanidae; genus Chirona; species Chirona hameri. The sequence continues at coordinate 4,395 of JAXIVJ010018366.1, read as the reverse complement.
TGATCGAAACTGGTGTTTGTTGAATTAATATAACATTGGTGCACGGGAGCAGAATGAGACCGAGACACGGCAAGGCAGCCTGGCAGCGGTGATAGGCCACAGACGCAGTACGTGGCCAGTCATCGCGCCGACCCGATCTGTGCCCAGCAGACGCAGGATCGGAGGGACGCCGACGCTCCACCGATGCGGGGTATCACCGTTCAGTAATAGCCGCCAAGTCTTCCAAAGGCCGGCCATATCTGCCAGTCACAAGGCCAATAGTCCGAAGCACCACTGTGGGCCCCATTCGCCCAGGGAAGCATCTTTGGAATGTGTTGAAACTGGGAGGGTAGAATGTCAGCAACAGAAAAATGTCCAGTGGTAGTTTACCGCGCACCTGCAGGCACTATCCGATGCATTTCTTCTGCCGTTTGCCGTCCGGAACAGTCGCGAAGGAGACGATGCAGGAGCAGGAGACGATGCAGGCGACGATCCAGGATTGCTCCAGAGAGGAGCACATCTCGTAACGGAGACGATAGTTTAGTGAAAACTGGCGAACAGCTTCGAGCCGTCAAGTGAGTCACCAGGAGCCGTCATGCCTACAGTAAAATTGGCATTCAGCTTAAATCTATTTACAAATGTATCTGAAGCTGAATATCATGCTGAATGAATGGGAGCCCGACACAGTGTGTGCAGGCAGTCAAACGTGGCTGGCTTTGCTGAATATCATGCTGAATGAATGGGAGCCCGACACAGTGTGCGCAGGCAGTCAAACGTGGCTGGCTTTGCTGAATATCATGCTGAATGAATGGGAGCCCGACACAGTGTGTGCAGGCAGTCAAACGTGGCTGGCTTTGCTGAATATCATGCTGAATGAATGGGAGCCCGACACAGTGTGTGCAGGCAGTCAAACGTGGCTGGCTTTGCTGAATATCATGCTGAATGAATGGGAGCCCGACACAGTGTGTGCAGGCAGTCAAACGTGGCTGGCTTTGCTGAATATCATGCTGAATGAATGGGAGCCCGACACAGTGTGTGCAGGCAGTCAAACGTGGCTGGCTTTGCTGAATATCATGCTGAATGAATGGGAGCCCGACACAGTGTGCGCAGGCAGTCAAACGTGGCTGGCTTTGCTGAATATCATGCTGAATGAATGGGAGCCCGACACAGTGTGTGCAGGCAGTCAAACGTGGCTGGCTTTGCTGAATATCATGCTGAATGAATGGGAGCCCGACACAGTGTGCGCAGGCAGTCAAACGTGGCTGGCTTTGCTGAATATCATGCTGAATGAATGGGAGCCCGACACAGTGTGTGCAGGCAGTCAAACGTGGCTGGCTTTGCTGAATATCATGCTGAATGAATGGGAGCCCGACACAGTGTGCGCAGGCAGTCAAACGTGGCTGGCTTTGCTGAATATCATGCTGAATGAATGGGAGCCCGACACAGTGTGTGCAGGCAGTCAAACGTGGCTGGCTTTGCTGAATATCATGCTGAATGAATGGGAGCCCGACACAGTGTGTGCAGGCAGTCAAACGTGGCTGGCTTTGCTGAATATCATGCTGAATGAATGGGAGCCCGACACAGTGTGTGCAGGCAGTCAAACGTGGCTGGCTTTGCTGAATATCATGCTGAATGAATGGGAGCCCGACACAGTGTGTGCAGGCAGTCAAACGTGGCTGGCTTTGCTGCATATCATGCTGAATGAATGGGAGCCCGACACAGTGTGTGCAGGCAGTCAAACGTGGCTGGCTTTGCTGAATATCATGCTGAATGAATGGGAGCCCGACACAGTGTGTGCAGGCAGTCAAACGTGGCTGGCTTTGCTGAATATCATGCTGAATGAATGGGAGCCCGACACAGTGTGTGCAGGCAGTCAAACGTGGCTGGCTTTGCTGAATATCATGCTGAATGAATGGGAGCCCGACACAGTGTGTGCAGGCAGTCAAACGTGGCACCCAGCCACCTACATGTTTCCCAGATTAATGTAAAACTAGCAAACTGAGACACACTCTGTGAACAAATTAATCTAATAAAAGATTGATTTCCGATTGAGTGTTTCACTTCATGCGATTGATTAGTACAGCTCTGCTTCACATTGTCAACTCGTGCCTCCTCCGCTGTGATATCCCAGACGAGTGGAAACATTCACTCGTCAGTCCTATCCACAAATCCGGCGATCCCTCTAATCCTACCAACTTCAGACCTATATCCATTATCCCTGTCATATCCAAAATAGTTGAGCGCATTTTACAGCGCCAGCCTTTACCATTACCTTACCATTACCTTACCGTCAATCACCTCCTTTCTGATACCCAACATGGCTTCCGCACCCGTCATTCCACCCGACACGGCTCTGGTTACAATATCCGGCCGCGTGCTCCTGCAGCTAATGATCAGAACCAAATCTCGCTTCTCTGCCTGCTTGATTTAAGCAAATGCTTCGATGTCATAGATCACTCTAAACTTCTCGTTAAACTTCAGTTACACGGTGTGAACACAGCATGGTTTGAGGCATACCTGCAGAACCACACACAGTGCGTCAGCTTCACTGACGTCTCTGGCAACAGGCAGATATTATTTTTTCTTCTTCTCCAGATCGTGGACGGGATGACCCATTGATGGACGAAGTCAAAGTTTAAAACAAAAACACGATAATACACATTGACATTCACCTGCTTAACATACATACCGATGATAAAATCATGTGAATATACGAAAAATACGAACCGCTGCCTAAATCCTAAAAATAAACGCTAAACGAGTATTGATACAAAATACGCTAAAAATGACAAAAACTGCCTGAGACTAGCAACGATCACATCAGTTGATGTATATCTAACTATCTAACTATATGCTATAATGCTGCAGCAAACAGCTTCACCTTACTGCGAAATGAGTAAAAACTCTCGCTGAACATGTCCGCTGTAGGGAAGCTCTATAAGAATCGATTCATTTGCCTAGGCAGCCTCACGAAAAGTCCATTCTTTACAGTGTTCACCCTCGCGAATGGCACATTCAACAATGTACTACTTTGCTGCCTGGTTGTACGACAAGGTACGCTCAATGAGAATGACTGCAATACAAACCCTGACGAGATTCTACCCTTAAACACGTTACGGACGAACATAACATCGTGCTGTGCCCTTCTCGCGGATACAGATGTGAGTTTAAAATGTCTCAGCAGATCAGCATATGACAGTGATGATGAATGACAGCGACAGTGAGCGTTGAGCCACATTAGAAATTTGTGCTCAATCCGGTTAACTCTAGTCAGTGTGCATTGCAGCAGCTCCATTGCATATTACACTGCAGTACTCCAGGTTGGAGCGTACATAAGCGTAGTATGACGCCAGGACAGATGACAAGTTGAGATGTCCTCCCGGGGTAGCCCTCTGATATGACCTTATCAGAACACCTAGGGCGCGGTTCGCTTTAGTGACTGTCTGAATCAAACGCGCTTCCAAACAACATGGGCGTGTTCCAAGGTTCGGCCCTAGGACCCCTTTTGTATACATTTCTTATATTCTCGGACGACCTCAGCCTGTTCGTGCCGGGTGCTACCGTTGTCCAGTACGCGGACGGCACCCAGGTCATTTAAGACCAGTTTAAGCATATCAACAACAAACAACGGAAGCCTGAAGGTCGTTTCCCTGGACGCTAGCAAGACGGCGTGCCAACGACGGCGTGCAGGTGACCATCCCGGGCGTGACCGGCCGCCGCCAGAGGGTCGAACAGCACGGCCATGGACACCTGGTCCATCAGGTCATGGTCTGCGGCAACAAGACAACCCTAGCAGACCTGACGGAGCGCATGGAACAGCCACTTTCCTCACTCGACCTTTGGTTCCGCGCAAATTCACTCAAGGCCAACCCCGACAAAACTCAGCTGATAGCTTTTGGCAGCAGGCAAAATATGCGGAGCATAACACCTTTCGGCGTGAAATTTCGCGAGCGTATCAAACAACCCGTCTTAGAAGTAAAACATCTGGGGGTGATCTTCGATCGCCACCTTTCATGGGACACCCATGTGCAAGAAATTACGCGCAAATGCTTCGGGATCTTCATTGGCTTGTCGCATATTCGTCATTATCTTCCGGCCGAGATTCTCCCCACCGTCGTAGCCGCCCTGGTGCTGTCCCGCGTCCGCTACTGCCTCCCCGTTTACGGTAACGGTAGCCGAAAGCATCTTGTCAAGATACAAAAGGTGTTTAACTTTGCCGCACGGGTGATATCAGGGAGAAGAAAGTTCAGCCAGTCTGCGGACGTCCGGGCGGCGCTGGGGTGGCTTGGTGCGGAGGATCTTGTCAAATATCACACGCTCGCACTACTACACAAAATTCGCTTGCATCATGCACCAGTGTCCATTTCAACCTCCATCCAAACAAACCGCGAGGCACGAGTTCGGAGAACCCGTCAA
>JAXIVJ010018365.1:0-23430 GCA_036785665.1 Chirona hameri | reverse complement strand
ATATATATATATATATATATATATATATATATATATATATATATATATATATATATATATATATATATATATATATATATATATATATATATATATATATATATATATATATATATATATATATATATATATATATATATATATATATATATATATATATATATATATATATATATATATATATATATATATATATATATATATATATATATATATATATATATATATATATATATATATATATATATATATATATATATATATATATATATATATATATATATATATATATATATATATATATATATATATATATATATATATATATATATATATATATATATATATATATATATATATATATATATATATATATATATATATATATATATATATATATATATATATATATATATATATATATATATATATATATATATATATATATATATATATATATATATATATATATATATATATATATATATATATATATATATATATATATATATATATATATATATATATATATATATATATATATATATATATATATATATATATATATATATATATATATATATATATATATATATATATATATATATATATATATATATATATATATATATATATATATATATATATATATATATATATATATATATATATATATATATATATATATATATATATATATATATATATATATATATATATATATATATATATATATATATATATATATATATATATATATATATATATATATATCTGGAACGGCTGAGCCGATTGTGTTCAAATTTGGTGTGAGGTTAGGGACCTCTCAACCCCCACTTTCCCACAAGTCAAAGGTGGGTGCCTCTGCACGGGCGCACGTGCGCACCCTTTTTTGTATCTCAGAAACTACTTGCCCGATCGAGTTGAAATTGTACCTACATTTCCTTCGCCCTCGCTCGTTCATCGCCAACTACAGCGCATTACTGGTATATATCTACAATTCATATATCTGTGATTTTTTTTTATATCAGCGACCTAAGGTTGGGTCAATTTCGTGACCTCCCTATTATAAGTCAATGAGGAAATATTCAAATGCTTCCTATTCCAGGGATACTTATGACCAAGGTAACCAAATAACAGTTATGCCATAGCGCCAAGCATGTGTTGAATACAAAACAGGTTTAATAAATGCAGTGAGCCTGCGTCACGAATGTCTTTCGTAAATCGTTATTGTATTTCTTGTATTTCTTTCTAACATTAAGATCTACTAAATTTCAATGTTGATGTATAAAATAGAAATACTCCTGAATTTTGTCATATTTGTATTTTGTTTATACAGTAGGACATATTCAAAACAAACAATAAAAGTTTCAATAACACATGTGATTATTTAATTTGTTTTTATTTACCGCCTTCGCTTTTTGAAGGATATGGCTTCATTGTGATGAATATGGCAGTACCGCAAGTAAAGTCGTTTACTTTTCCTGCGCGTCTGCTACATTTTAGCGGGCTGCACACTGCGCCATTCGACGCGTGTCCGCTGGCGGAATGTCGCAAAACTTATATAGGTCAATGGCTGCACCCGCAGAACTGCGGAATGTCGCAGTGATATCGCGCGCCGAATGGCCCAGTGTGCGGCCAGGTTAACCCGGCATTGACAGGGGTTCTCAGCCGAACGCCATTGACGGGGGGGGGGGGGGGTAAACGCTCCCCCTGGTTATCCTCCGAACCAATGATCGCAGCGAGACGCACCAGGCGGCATTCGAAATCTCTCAATGAGATGAATGTAAAGCATGCTAAACAAATTCAAAGCGAGGTCAAATGTCAGGTCACAATCAGGTCAAAGGTCAAAATCGACGTATTTTAGTTTATGGGCCATATTTTCCAGCAAAAGCCATCGATTACGACCATGATCACCCAAAGTGCCGCCAAAGGTATTATACACATTCGGCATTGGCTAAAGTGAGACTGTTGGTAAAGGTCAAGGTCAAGGCCAGGTCACAGAAATTCACTATGCGCAAAATATCTACGAAAGACATGCAACACATGTTTTATGGGTTATTTGCCACGTATAATTCGATAATGATAGTCATTTTACCAAACTGAATTAATTTACGTGAAGTTATTGTCAAGTTCAGGTCAAGTTCAGGTCACTGAAGTTCAAAATTTGAAATTGATAAATATAAATAAAGAAGGCATATGTATGGACCAATTTTCTCTCAGAAATACAGTGCTGCGATTCATTTGTCTGTGTCTGGTCAATAAAAGCCAAAAAACGCAATTTCAAAACATGACGTCATGACTTACCCATACTTTAGATGTCATAGGTCAGTCAAAAATGTAGATATCTGTTTGAAATTTGGTATTGTAGTTGCCTAGGTATAGTTCTCCGACGCATCTTCCGGTTTTTTGAATATTTTAGAAAACTTTGATTTTGTGATAATTTCCCCCCCCCCATTTTTTCCTTCAGTTTTTGGGGTCAAAAACTAAAATTTTAACAATCCGAGATATTTGGTTTGTAGCACTTGCAATTTAGATTGCATTTTGCTTCAAATGTGGCCTTTGTACTGCCTGGCAAAATTTAGCTGATTTTGGTGCAAAACTCGTGTGTAGTGACGTCACTAAATTCGCTATAACTCGATACAAAAAATCAACGCAATGTCTTCATTTTATCGCAAAAGACGTAACCATGATTTATAAAAGGTACCCGAAGTTTTACGTTGATAGCGCTATTATTTTTTCAGCTATTGCGAAAATTCATCAGGGGGCGTTAAACGCCCCCTCCCCAGTCAAGGGCGGGTTAAGGCTTAACCCGCGCCGTGCCGTGGGAGGGGTGTTTAGACACCCCCCTCAGGTTTTTCGAGGATAGCGGAAAAACGGCGGCGGCACAGCTTTTTGCGCTTCAATTTCCCACATCATGTAAAAACAAAATCCCTCGGGTCATCTCAGGTCAGGTCACCAGACCAGGTCATGTGACCCCACCTAAAAAAAACATCTGGTCGTACCACAGTCACAGTTTTTGGATGATCGGTTTTACACGTACAATATTTCGTAAAGACATATATATCTGTAATTCATTTTTTCTTGATTTTTTTTATATCAGCGACCTAAGGTCGGGTCAATTTCGTGACCTCCCCATTACAAGTAAATAGGGAAATATTATAATGCTTCCTATTCTAAGGATACGCAAGATAGCAGTCTAATTCCTTCTGGATCATGTTATTATAGGCTATTCTTGATGACCGAGGTGTCATTTTTGTTCAGTGATGACTCATCGAGGCACGTCTTCCCATATGCAACATGACCTACTTGGGTCAACACTTGACCTTGACCTGAGGTCAAATTTTTAAGTTGACCTAACCTGGCCAACATTAATATGAATCGAAGCGCCTTGACGAGACCAACACGATGGTGTCAACATTATTGCCTTTTATGTATTGGGTAAAAAGCTATTCGTGAAATGTTTCGTAAAAATAGCCTTTTTGACATTTGATGAGCTCTGGAGCCTCAATTATTAACCTAAGCTAAAATCTGAGACACTAGCGTTTGCATTTTGCAAGAGCTTTCCATTGCTTTTTCCGTTTGTTCTTAACTATCATAGTTCCTGTGATATCTGAGAGTTTCTGGAGCGAAGTCCTAAAACTGGAAAATCTGACCTTTGATGACCTCTTGTGACCTCAATGTTTACTTGAGGAAAAAATATCCGAAGTACCTTCGAGTGTGCTTGTCGAGAGCTTTTGAACTCCCTTTTCTGCGTCTTTCTATCCCTTTTAATTTTTGGGTTAGAGGGGGTGTCTAAACACCCGAATCCCGGCACGGCGAAGGTGACGCCGAGCACCGGGTCGGCGCCGGTTAACTGCGCAATATCCATTTTGTGTTAAATTTAAGGGATTTTGTTTAGGGGGTAAGTCTCAGCTCCCTTGAAAAGCTTGGCTTTCTGTGAAGCATGGATTGTCACATTTTCTATAAATACTAGCAACTTTTTTATGCAGTTTTTATGCTTGGTTATGCAACTGTTTTGCCTAGGTATAGTTCTCCGACGCATCTTCCGGTTTTTTGAATATTTTAGAAAACTTTGATTTTGTGATAATTTCCCCCATTTTTTCCCTTCAATTTTGGGGTCAAAAACTAAAATTTCAACAATCCGAGATGGTTGGTTTGTATCACTTGCAATTTACTATCGTTTGGCGTTTTTCGATTGCATTTTGCTTCAAATGTGGCATTTGTACGGCCTAGCAAAGTTTAGCTGATTTTGGTGCAAAACTCGTGAAAGTGACGTCACTAAATTCGCTATAACTCGATACAAAAAATCAACGCAATGTCTTCATTTTATCGCAAAAGACGTAACCATGATTTATCTTATATTTGCAGATAACTCTCATATCCACACAGGATATGATGGTAAAGCTTACTTGAGGTTGAGACAGTAACACTGATTCTATTGTACAATATTTAATAGTAATAATCTTTGTAAAAAGTTGACATGCAGTTTGTTAGGTAGTGGGTGTCATTATGCACTTGCAGTCAATATATCATATGTTGAATCATTCCTGAATCCTGACCAATATCAAGGACGGTTAGGGGAAGTTAGGGGAGCCCCTTCAACTTTGGCCAGATAAAATTGATTTATTCATAGGTACGTATTTATGTAGTATGTATTATGCTGCAAATTATATGAAATGATTGAGGTCACATTTTTAATCCTGTTTGCAATGTGCTACTGCTTTTGGTATTGCTTGTGGCATCCACTACTTTGCTTTGTAAATGTATTTGGTTCCTCTTTCACAATTACTGTCTTTGGAAACTGTACATGTGTGTTTTATGAATTATGATGTTTAACAAAGCTATTTTTGCCAGATTGTATGAATACAAGTATACAATTTGAAAATCGGTCACATTTTGGACATTTCTGTCTTTAACCCAAATCGGTCGGTATTTGGTTAACCGAAATGCCTCCCATTCGGTATCGGTTTGGTATCGGTCAGGATATTTTGGAAAATGACATCACTAGTATCGAGTCGCTGCTTGAAATAGCAACCGGGAGATGTTCGAGGAGGCACCTAAACAGATAAGAGTGACAAGTTCCAAGGAGGCCCTTAAAAATAAAATTTTGAGGCAAACTCCAAGAAGACCCTAAAAATAACCCACACGAGCTCCAAATAGCCCCTAAAGAGATGGCCAACACAAGTACCAAGAAGGCCGCGAAAATACGCCGAGACAAGCTCCTAAAATGCCCCTAAGAAGACAACCGATATAGACTCCACATAGGCCCCTACGATAATAACCTGGGAAGCTGTTCATGGGATACTTCAGAGAAGGCTTCTAAAACCACAACTTATTCCGAGAAAGACCCTAGGAAGGCAGTCGGAAAGATTTTTTGACGAGGCCCCACGAAATTAGCCGGGAAGTCACTTTCTCAAATGGGCCTTTAGTTTGTCCCTCCCCCGACGGCGACACAAATCCGTGGCGTTGCCCTCCAGAGCATATGTTGCTGATGGTAATGGGTATCTCATTAATACCTTATATAGCTGAGGGTAACGTTATTGTTAACACCCGCGGCGCTGGGATCTCCATCCGAACGTCCGGTGCTGGGGGGTAAATTTTACCCCACCTCGTATCTTCCGAACCGATAATCGCAGAGAGACGCGCAAGGTGGCGATCGAAACCTCTCAGTGAGAAAAATCTAAAGCATACTCGAAATTTTAAAATAAGGTCACATGTCAGGTCACGTTCAGGTCAAGTGTCAACATTTAAGTATTTGCCTGGGCTATACTTTCCATCCAAACCCTTACATTGCAACTATTATCTCCCAAAGTTCTCCCAAATGTATAATGAATCTCCCGCATAAGTAAAGGTGAAATTGTAATCAAAGGTCAAGGTCAAGGTCAGGTCACAAAAGGTCACAGGTATACGAAAGCCATGCGACACATGTTGTATGGGTTATTGTACACGTATAATTCTATAGAAGCAGCTATTTTCACAGCCTGACCCCATATAATGGCCCTCAGGTCAAGGTCAGGTCACAATAAGGACAAAATTAAAAATTCATTAATCTAAATAAACATTGCATGTTTCTAGACTAGTTTTGTCTTAGCAATACAGTGGCGGCATTTATTTGTCTGTATCTGGTCGGTAAAAGTCAAAAAACGCAGTTAAAAAATGACGTCATGAGCTACTTATACTTAGAGAGCCATAAGTCAGTTAAAAGTAAATATATTGCTTTGAAATTTGGTTTGAGCATCGTTCATACCCGGTTCTCTAATAGATCTTCTCGTTTTTTGAAAATCTTCAAAAAGACTTTTGTGAAAATTCTTCCCAAAACAAAATCAGTTTTTTTTGCCTTCTGAGTCAAACACCCAAAATTTTGGAAATCTGAGATCGTCATTTTAAAGCCTATGTTATTTGCATTCTTTTGACGCCGTTTATTTGCGATTTGCATCAACACGCTATTTTGTACGATTTCTCAAACATTTAACGTTTTTTCACCACAAATGGCATGACATGACGTCACTAAAACGTCATTATCTCCCTTTTCTTTTATCACGAATTTCAATAAAGTTTTGGCAGAAGACGTAGAATTGATGCACCATAAGGTGTCGCAAGTTTAACTTTGATATCTGTCATAGTTTTTAAGTTATTGAGAAAATCCGGGAAGGGGGTAAAATTTACCCCCAGCGCCGCGCGGGTTAAATTCTAACCTTTTATGGATCGGTGGTTAGATTACCGTTTCTCTGTTTCCCTGCAATTAAGGCGCCATATATTATTGATTCAACTCGCCGTTGGCTGGCGTCTGGGCCGAAGGTTATTGACAGAGGCCTATTTCACAAAGAAGTTAGTAATTACAAATGTTTGCGATTACAAACGCAAGAAAATATTGCAAACCTCACAAAAAGCTATTTCACAAACATTCGCCATCTCTGAATTACCGATTGTAAAGAAAATTGTAAACAGGAATTTTAGTCAGCAGAAAACTTTACAATCAAGAACGTTTGTATTAAACTTGATGCTAATGACAAATCATTTTATTGTTAACAAATTAATTTAACAAATATTTACATTGTGGTTTATTTTTTTATTCAATATAAAATTAGTTATAGGGAGAATAATATTTTAATTAACATTTCATCGGAATGCAAACTCTGATCGTAAAAATACATCTTGGTAAGCAGTTAGAGTAAACAGAATTTGACCATTCACCAGGTGGCGGAGCATAACAACAGAACTACTCTTAAAAGAAAGATCGTTGAATTTCTCGACCATTTGTTCACCTAACCTAGCCGATTTCCTACTTCGTAAAGGGTGAAGGTTCACTGCACATTGCACAAGACATCGTTGACCGCTGCAATTCTATCGCCATGCGGGTTCTCCGCGCGGAGGCGCCCCTCACAGCGCAAGGTAACGGTGGGGTTGGCGTCACCGTCCGGGGCTGGCGTCACCCTCGCGGGTGACGCCAGCCCCGGACGGTGACGCCAGCCCCACCGTTACCCAGCGCAATCGGTAAGGTGCACTGGGACCTCAAAGCTGCAGATCCCTGTTCGAATCTCTCGGGAAATAGTTTTTTGGGTCAGCTATACCTATGCATAACTAAACCATTACCCTAACAACCTCGGCAACGTAACAACCTCACCAAGAAATTAACCTGAACAGTCAACCAATGTCAACTGTCAATGCAGTTTCTGAAATTCAGAACCCCTGACCCACTGGAATTACAAGTTTGTAATTGCAAACATTTCCTCACTTCCGTCAACCTTTGAGAAATAGAACATGTGCAATTGCAAACATTTTTACAAACAATATCTTTGTAAAGTAGTTTGTAAATAGTAAATTGAGATTTACTGCCCTGGGGTTTTGTGAAATCCAAACTACAAACATGTGTACAAATTATTTGTAATTACAAAGAAATTCTTTGTAATTACAAACTTCTTTGCTTTGTGAAATAGGCTACTGATGGCAAATCTTGCTCCTCAATCGAGACGTGGATACTGTTTGTCACATTTTTGTTTAATCCAAGAAAGGTTTTGCAGTAAAAGTGGTGTTATTTTTTAGCAGTATGGTATTCTTTGAGTTTGTATAATGCCTAGTACGGATTGTATGAATGTGCTTTTTTTGTAGTCATTTGTACGGCTTGTCGCCAGTCATTTGTACGGCTTATTTTACGGTTAACTTAGTTTTCATCAAGCTCGTAGATTGTGACGTCACTGAATTTGCAGTATCATAAAATAAGTCATCGACATTTTTATCAGTTTGAAATACTTTTTTATGAATTAACCCGCGAGTTACTGGGGGGGGGGGGGGGCTATTTTTTGCAAACCTCCCGTTATTTTGCAATAACTCCTAAACGAACACCGGTATCTTCACCAAACTTGCAGTACCTTCTCTAACATCAATTCTACACATGTTGGATAAAGTAAAATTATAAGGTTATGATAGGTCAATCGGGAATGAAGTCAGAGTGACGTCATGTTCTTCGGTTTTTGTTACAAAATAATGGTTTTCGGAAAACGCTGTCAAAGGTACGATATTTGAGATACACTCAATTGTCTTAAATCAGATTAATCACAATAGACCGAGCTATGACACTGCCATCTCATTTTTTTTTATTCAAAATTTTGAGAAATCCAAATACATTTTTGTTTTTGTTTTTGCAAAAATTCAAGAAAAAATCATAATTATCCAAGAACCGGGATATATGTGATTGCAATGTGTGCGATGAATATTTGTACCAAATTTGAAGTCGATATCTTCGAAAATGACTGAGTTATGACCTTTAAATGACAAAAATCGATCACCTCTCACAGCATTACTATGCATAAAAACGCATTTCCATTTTTGCTTTTTAATTCTATTTATAAGGAACAAACAATGTTCTAAGGTCATTGTACGCGTTCTAGACGAAAAACAAACCCATAAACATGTGTTACAACGCCTAATGACCGTATTCTGCAGTTTGACCTCTTGACCTCGGATGACCTTGACCTGACCCAAGGTCATAAACAGCTTATAAAGGTACTTGGAAGTGTCAGACACACGAATCACACCGATTTATCACAGCTTATGCGTTTAATATCGCAATTGTGCGCGACAATTCAATCCATCGGACTTTTTGACACGGTCAAACATTTTGTACTTGACCTGACATGTGACGTTATCGGTGACCTCGAGGTCAACAATATTATGTTTCCCTCGATAAATTTCCCAGGGCTATCGAATGCCGTTTGAATTTTTATATTCGGTCCAGTAGTTCCGGAGATGCGAGGGGGCAAAAAATATCCCCCCCAGTAAGTCGCGTTATGAAATATACCCCAGTAACTCGCGGGTTAAGTCCGAATAATTTGAGGGAACGAATTATCGAGGTCAGGTTTGGCGCTAAGCAGAGCTTGTTGCACAGGCCCTGACCCAACCATCAGACCTCGCAATTCCTGGTAACCGGCAGAATTTAGAAGGGAAAGTTTGGCGTACCCGAACATAGCTGGACACGGTCCGCCCGCACTCTGACGTCACCTGACCGTGGGTGCGACCGCTGCCACCGGCCGGAGGCCATCCCAGTCAGGAGCAAATAGTGAGCGCCGAAGCGACTCGAAACCGGCCAGCCACACTGTATGAGGTCTGAAGCTCCGGCTCTCCCGTCTGAGCTATGGGAGCGGACAAGTTAACCCTCGCCCTACGGGAGCTTTTTCACCTTCGCACTACGGAGGGGGGGGGGGGGGCTGACAGGCCCCCCCCTGTTAACTTCCAAACCAAGCAACTTAGAGCAATGGGGTAAGAACCATTGCTCTAAGTTGCTTGGTTTTATTGGTCCGCCCCGGTAGCTCAGTGGGAGAGCGCTGGACTTCTGACCTATCCCGGTAGTGGCAGCCCGGGTTCGAGTCGCTTCGGCGCTTGCTATTTGCTCCTGACTGGGATGGCCTGCGGCCGATGGCAGCGGTCGCACTCAAGGTCAGGTGACGTCAGTGAGCTGGGCGGACCGTGTCCAGGTATGTCGGGCACGTAAAACTTTCGTCTCTAAATTCTGCCCGCCAACGGGAATTGTGGGATCGGGTGGTGAGGTCAGGACCTGCGCAACAAGCTCTGCTTAGCGTGGGCCCTGACCTCGGAAATCCATCCACACAAAACATTCGGACTAAATTAAAAAACAAAAACAAAAACAAAAAACAGCATGTTGCCTGTCATGAGAGGAATCTAACAGTATGCGATGCTTAGGTTTGTGGTCAACGGGTGACCTTCCAGGTAAAGTGAATGACCTCGGATTTACCACGTCCAGAACAGATACCGTTTTTTTTTTGCTAAATCGTTTTTTGCTTTAACTTTTTACTTAATAAAGATAACGAAAACTGTTTACGCCATTGTGTTTATCTTGTCAAGGCGCTTTGAATGATATACATGGTGACTTTGTTAAGTCAACTTAACAAATTGACCTCAGGTCAAGGTCAAGTGGTGACCCAAGTAGGGCATGTTGCATATGGGAAGACGCATCTCGACGAGACAAACACATTGATGTCTGTTTTACTTCTCTATCTTCATTATGTCGGGAGTTATTGACAAAAAAAGTGATGGTGACCTCGTATGACCTCAAATGTCCCAATAGGGGTCACGGAACAGAAATTACACTTGGATCATCAAGAATATCCTATAATAACATGATACAGAAGTAATTGGACTAATATCATGCATATCCTTGCAATAGGAAGCATTTGTATATTTCCCCATTGACTTATTATAGGAGGTTACGAAATTGACCTGACCTTAAGTCACCGATATCGACATTAAGAGATACACAAATTGTAAGTACTTATGCCCTCATGACATCCTGTAAGTTTCAAACTGATCGGTGATAAACGCTGGCTTTGGCACAACTGCAAACATTTTTTGGAGGTGGGGTCTCTTGACCTGATCTGGTGACCTGACCTAAGATGACCCGAGGTTATTGTTTTTTTCAAAGTGTGCGCAATTGATGTCCTAACAGGTGTGCCAAAACCCGGCGGCGCTGCGCGCCGCCGTTTCTTCGCTATCTTTGAAAAACCTGAGGGGGGGGGGGGGGCGGAAATCAACCCCCTGCAGTGCGCAGGTTAAATAATTGTAAAAGAGTGAACAGGGTTTATTGTCACCCAACATAACGTATCTATCAAATGAACCTTAGAAGTACTGTGTGGCTACTGTCTATATCTGCCATCATTACATATATGCTGGAACTTTCTCACAAAATATAGTTTTCTTTCTCTGGCACATCGCATTTCTCACCTGCATGACCCAGTGGTGCAGCTCCTGGTCATCAGCGCCATCCTCTTCCTCGCTGGAGTCGGTGGAAGCGGACGCGGAGGAGACCGGGACCTCGCACGGGGCGGCTGCAGCCATGTCCGGCCGTACCACGAGCCTTCTTCCACCGCCGCCGGCCGCCGTCGCCGGTCTCTGGGGTACACCAGCGCTGCTCTTTTGCTGTTGTATGCCAACGCGACCTGACGCCAGGTCATGGCAGTTAGGAGGGTCAGGGATGGGGGAGGTTGAGGTGCGAGCTGCCTCACAGGAGGCTGATCTGTCGGAGGACGAATCTGCCTGGCTTCGTGGGCTGTCTTTTTGACGAGGAGCATCAACATCGACGTCACCGAAGCCAACGAAACGCGCTGATTCCTGTCTAACCGACATATTAGCAACGCTATTCTGCGACGAGATAAAATTCCCTCTGGCATCGGTGACCGACATATCAGATCTAGTGGAATCCACGGCACCGCAGACAGCTCCCTGGGGTTTTGCGCGTTCTGAATGATCACTGCCATCACCAGAGCCCGGTTCCCAGCCATCGCTGGCGTCAGCGCAGCCCGCGTCATCCATGCTGAGCTCTTCCAATATCTCTCTGAAGCTGTCGTCCAATATCGCTCTGAAGCTGTCGTCCAATATCTCTCTGAAGCTGTCGTCCACCACGCCGATTGCTGTATTCACTGTGGGTGCATCGCGACATAAAGACAGCGACCCTTTCCTCACACAGGCTTCCTCTGCCGTTTTATTACGTGATGTGTGTGCAGCAAAAGCGGGAGAAATTATCGGTTGATGCGGTGTTTCTTTTGAGATTGACTGTTCAGCATGAACCGACGCGTGCTTCGGCTCAGTCTTCTCACAAAGACCCGAAACGACCGAGCGCGGCTGGCCACTTTCTCTCCGAGCCTTCCCAGAAGCATGACAATCAGAACGAGCCTGAAGCCCGTTCCCGTTCTTTAGGCTGGGTGGGCACCTCTCAACATGACTTTCGAACCTCCGGGTTCCTTCATTTGGCACTGCCGCACGCTGCTCTGTCACAGCTTCGGTCTGTCCCGGTCTTGTCCCCGACTTCACTTGACACGACCCTGGCTCTGACACCACTCCGGCTCGATCTGGCCCTGAGCCCGACTTCGCGCCAGCATGTGCCGGGCGTGGCCCTGCGTTGACCCCCACTCGGTCTGGCGGTGGCTCGAACTTGGCCCGTCGCTGTGCCACCAGACGTCCGCAGGGCACCGGGGGTCCACCCGGGGACCGTCGGGCGGAGACCACCACCTGCTGGCACGGGCGACAGCTGGCCCCGTACCTCCGCAGCACCACCTCGTTAATGGGAGTGTCAGGGCGGGGCGGTATGGACTGCTCCGCATCGCATTCGGTCAGATGACTTGCATGAGTGTCCTTTGACAGGGATTCATTCGGTGGAGGAGGAGGAGGAGGAGGAGGAGACATAACGTCATCCTCGCCGCTTATCCCATCTGGGGTTTCTGAGCGCGCGTGTGACTCATTTGTAGTGGGAGGATTGATACTAGGCTTAGACTTAGTCGTATTGCTGTTTTCATCAGATACTTCAGTTGAATTGTCAACACTCTCCCCACGCAATGTGTCGTTTGCATGCACTTTGATTGCCTCTCGGATAATCTTTTTGGCGAGCTCGGTCGCAACGCCTGTCAGTTGACTGTCTTCAGAACACGGCGACTTCTCCGCTTTCTCCGAGTCTTCTCGCACGGAGTCCGAAATCTCTTTACTCCGCCATGCCTCCTTCGACAAAGCCTGATCGGCGTCCTCCTGCACCTCTTCACTGCTGCTATCACTGACCACGTGGACGACGCTGCCTCCACTGTCCCCAGCACCGCTGCTGCCGATGAAGCCGACCCTGACGCCGTCCGGTCGGTGCACCAGAATTCGAGGTACGGAGAAGCAGCTGCTGCTTCTGATATGTCTGAGCTGCTGCGACTGCTGCTCTCCGGGTGGCGGGCAGCTGAGACGGCGAGACGGGCCGGCGCCGTCAGCGGTGTCCCAGCGGCCGGCGCCGGCTGCAGGCTCCTCAGTTTCCTTCAGAGTCGCCAGGCGGCTCTCAGGATATTCCCAACCGTCCGAGGTGCGACGAGACCTTCCCGCATCTGAGTGGGCGCGGGGAACCGCCTCGTTTGGAGTCCCTACTTCCTTCCCGCAGGGCTTCCTTCCTCTCCGATCTGAGGTTTGGTCCTCCAGGCAACTCTTGATCTCCCTCTGGTGACTCTTTCCGTTCCCCTGGCGTGAATTTCTGTCCTCGCGACGGCTCTCGCCCGTATCCTGCCCCTCCTCTGGACAGCTTTCTCTGTCCTCCCTCCGACTTTCGGCATTAGCTACACTGGACCTCCGCGAACTGGCGGCACTTCCTGGGTCAGACTGCGGTGATGATGGCCTAAAAAGCTCCAGCAGAACCGTGTCACCACACTGCCTGTGGGCGACAGCATAGGTGAATAGTTACTATTAGCTGGTGTTCTTCTCTGCCGTGTCACCACACTGCCTGTGGGCGACAGCATAGGTGAATAGTTACTATTAGCTGGTGGTCTTCTCTAAATTGATACGTCTAGCTGCCTAAAATAGTCCAAATCGCTTTCCTAAATGCGTCATTAGCTATATCTAAGCACTAAGTTTTATTTTTCTTGAAATAAGTAATTATAGTTATATCGATAGGTATATTGTGTTTGTATATGTAAAGCACCTGAATCATTTTGGTGATCTGGAATATATAGTCCAGTGTACAGACATGTCGTTTGCTCATATCTCAATTATAAGTGGAGCAAATAATCTCAAACCGCTGGTAGTTAATTGTAGTTAAGCAAAACACGCACACATAAAACTATTCCGAATGCACTGCATTGCCACGGTCAAGCATGGCGTATACCCGGCATGCCAGCGAGCCACACACCCTATAGGAAATAGGCTACAGGCTTGGCGTTGGGCCTATAGGCCCAACGCCAAGCCCCAACACCAAAACTGGGAAGGCTCAGCTTGAGCCGGGCTCCCAGGGTCTGACCTTGCAACTCTAATGGCGACTGGCAATGACAATGTTTACCTTTTGAAACAAAACAATCGGAGACCGCCGACCAGAAAACTGTTCGCATTTGGATGATAGCGTATAGTCTAAGTAAATAAAGACGCTAGCAGAAGACAGGTTGCACGTCAGCCAACTTTTAAATACATCACCAGGCATATCAAAATGTCTGTGCTCCACGAACTTAACACTGTTTCAACACGGCTGCCTCTCTACTAACCTGAGCAGTTCTTTTACAGTATCGGCATCCGCCTCTGTCACATTTGTTTTTCCGACGAACACCAGAAGATCACCGTCCCTGACCCCAGCCACAGCGGCGGCCGACTCCGACACCACGTCTTCCACCCTGTCGAAAGCAACACTCATCACACGTGCGCACCTACGTACACACACACACACACACACACACACACACACGCGCGCGCGCGCGCGCACGCGCACGCGCACGCGCACATGCACACGCACACGCACACGCACACGCACACGCACACGCACACGCACACGCACACACGAACGAACGCAGGCACACAGGTACAAACGTACACACACGTACACAGGTACAAACGTGCAATATGCATGCACGCATGCGCGCCAATTATCCTTGACAGTTGCCGCACAACTAAGCCCAAATCATAATTAAGGAATAACGATACAAATGACTTGTCTCAAAATTCGGAAAACAGTAGAAAAAAGTGTCACTATATTTCGGCACAAACCTTCATCAGGTGACCTGATGAAGGTCTGTGCCGAAATATAGTAACATTTTATCGACTATTTTCCGAATTTTGAGACTCAAGTCATTTGTACCGTTATTTATTAATTATGCCAAGTCTCAAACAAGGGTTAAACTTCCTTGATGAAAGCCCAAATCCTTCATTACGTACAATTTTTGACCGCGGATCATATGAGGTCATGACACCAGACCAGGTCACGTGATGACCTCAACTCCAAAACGTGTGCAGCAGTACCACAGCCACAGTTTTAGGCCGATCGGTTTCAGTCCTGCAGTATTTCATAAGGTTATAGATACCAACAATTTATTTATCTCGGATTTATAATATCGGTGACCTAAGGCCAGGTTAATTTCCCGACCGCCAACACTGTTTTGTCAATAACTATCGACATAATGAATATAAAGCCACAGCGGCGTAAGAGACAATGGTATCAATGTGTTTGTCTCGTCAAGACACGTCTCCCAATATGCAACATGACCAACTTGGGTCACCACTTGACCTTAACCTGAGGTCAAATTTATCAGTTAATCTAACCTGGTCACCATTAATATTATTCGAAGTGCCTTGACGAGACAAACACGTTGGCGTAAAAACTATTGCTTTATCTGTATTAGGTAAAAAGTTATTTGCGAAAAACAGTTTTGCAAACAAAATCACTTTTTTGTTAGCATTTGATGACCTCTGGAGCCTAAACTATTCACCTGAACTCAAATCTGAGGGCAGCTTTTCCGATTGAATTTTTCAAGAGCTTTCGATTGTTTTTTCCGTTTGCTGCTAACTATCATAGTTCCTGAGATATTTGGGGGTGTTCGAAGCGAAGTCCAAAAACTTGCAAATTTGTCCCTTGATGACCTCTGGCGACCTCAATATTGACCTGAGAAAAACAATTAACGAAATACTTTCGAAAGACCTTGTCTCGAGTTATCTAACTTCGTTTTCTGCTTTTCGCTACGTTGCGTGGTTTTCGAGATTATAGGGGAGGCGAAATCCGCCCCCCCCTCCAGGGCGTGTACTTATCAGAGGCCCTCCAGGTCGCGTGGTATCACGCGCCCTGATAATTACACGCCCTGGAGGGGGGGTGGGGATTTCGCCCCCCCCCCCACATGATCTAAAAAAACACGCAACTTAGCGACAAGCGGAAAACGACGTTAGATAGCTCGAGGCAAGCTCTTTCGAAAGTATGTCGTTTTTTTTTGTCTCAGGTCAATAGTGAGGTCACCAGAGGTCATCAAGGATCAGATTTTCAAGTTTTAGGACTTCGCTTCCAACATCCCCCAATATATCGGGAACTATGATAGTTAGCAGCAAACGGAAACAAGCAATCGAAAGCCCTTGACAAATGCAATCCATAGGTGTCCTCAGATTAGATATTAGATCAATAGTGGAGGCTCCAGAGGTCATCAAATGTCAAAAACGTGATTTGTTTTGTAAACATGTTTTTGCAAATAACTTTTTACCTAATAAAGATAAAACAATATTGTTTTTTTACGCCATCGTGTTTGTATCTTCAAGGCGCTTTGAATCATATTCATGGTGACCGGGTTAGGGCAACTGATAAATTTGACCTCAGGTCAAGGTGAAGTGGTGACCCAAGTTGGTAATTTTGCATATTGGGAGACGCGTCTCTACGCGACGAACACATTGGTACCATTTTCTCTTCTATATCTTCATTATGTCGATAGTTATTGACAAAACAGTGTTGGCAGTCACGAAATTGACCTGACCTGTGGTCACCGATATTAGACATCAGAGATAAACCAATTATTGGTTACTATGACCTTATGCAATACTGCAAGATTGAAACTGATCGGCCTAAAACTGTGGCTGTGGTACTACTGCCAACGTTTTGGAGTTGAGGTCATCACGTGACCTGGTCTGGTTACCTGACCTGAGATGACCCGAGGTCAATAATTTTACCAAATGTGGGAAGTTCGTTGCTGAGCATGTGTGCAAAAAACAGCGGCGCTACGCGACGCCGTTTTTGCGATATCCTTGAAAAACCGGAAGGGGGGGGGGGGGGGGGGGGGGGGGGCGGATTTAGCCCCCCCCCATCCTGGGCGCGTGTTAACCCGTGCCGTGCCGGGGAGGGGGGGGGGGTGTTTAGACGCCCCCTCCGGTTTTTCGAGGATAGCGAAAAACGGCGGCGCTCAGCGTCGCCGTTTTTGGCACAGCTCTTCCTGCATCAATTGCCCACATTATGTAAAAAAAATACCTCGGCTCATCTCATGTCAGGTGACCAGACCAGATCGAATATTTAGGTCACGTGACACCACCTCCAATACAAACTTGTGGTCGTACCACAGTCACAGTTTTTGGATGATCGGTTTTACACTTACAGGATTTCATAAGGTCATATATATCTGCAATTCGTTTATCTTGATTTTTTATATCAGTTACCTAAGGTCGGGTCAATTTCGTGACCTCCCCATTATAAGTCAATGGGGAAATATCAAATGCTTCCTATTCCAAGGCTTCCTATCCGCAAGATATCAGTCTAATTCCTTCTGGATCATGTTATTATAGGGCATTCTTGATTATCTAGGTGCAATTGTTGTTCAGTGACTCCTACAGGCTCAGCCGAGGTCATCCGAGGTCGCCAACAGTCTTATGTCAATAACTCTCGACATAATGACGATAGAGAAGTGAAACCGACACCAATGGGTTTGTCTCGTTGAGGCACGTATTCCCATATGCAACATGACCTACTTGAGTCACCACTTGACCCTGACCTGAGGTATTTTTTTTAAGCTGACCTAACCTGGTCAACACTAATATAATTTGCAGCGCCTTGACGAGACAAACATGATGGCATCACAATTATGGCCTTGCTGGGTATTGTTCATATTCAGTTCTCTCACATATATTCCGGTTTTTCTAGCATCTTTGAAAATTTTGATTTTGTGGGGATTTAAAAAAAAAGTTTATTTTTATTTTAGGGGTCAAAAACTCAAAGTTTTGAAAATCGGAGATAGCCATTTTAAAGATAATGCCATGTTGTATCTTCGGTGAATTGCGTTTGCAATTTGCTTCAAAACTCTGTTTTCTACGATTTTTCAAATATTTATCTTTTTTACCAACATGACGTCATCAAAACATGATTATCTTCCAAACTACTTAACCAATTTTAATGAAAAAATTACAACATATGTATAATTGTTGTAAACGCAGCTACCGAAAAGCAAGATGCCCACATGTAGAAAAAGTTATTCAAGAAAAACATCAGGGGGGGGGGGGGGGGGGGGGCTGTCAGCCCCCCCCCCCCCACGGAGGGCGAGGGTTAAGATGAATGTTTACGCAAACCAACCAAACCTTCGACATTGCTTCACATACATTTAGCCAACTTTTAATCGTGCTGAATCAGTTTAGTGTACAGAAGGCATATATTGGCGTGTGCACAACGCGAAACACTGACAAGGGCAGTATAATGAAGCATGGCATTGGCCAACCCTACCTTGGCGGATTGCTCCAGGTTATCTTCACCCCGAGCGGCTGTCCCTTGCGACGCTTCACCTTAGCCGTCAGAGTATAGGGCGTTCTTCCCTTCAGCATTGTGGGACGTAACCGTCACACCGGCGGCGCCGGGATCTCCGAAGTAACACGAGCAAACAAACCCATGGGGGAGCAGGACAGCGTGCCCCGCC
Organism: Chirona hameri; assembly: GCA_036785665.1. Taxonomy (NCBI): domain Eukaryota; kingdom Metazoa; phylum Arthropoda; class Thecostraca; order Balanomorpha; family Balanidae; genus Chirona; species Chirona hameri. The sequence continues at coordinate 4,768 of JAXIVJ010018365.1, read as the reverse complement.
TCCAGCTGCGGACACCTGGCTGACATCTGGTCTGTACCGGCAACTGAAGCTGTCGTGGAGAAGGACAGGCGCCGGCGCCGCCGAAGCCCTCCAGGCGACCTTGACGAGGCCTCTGAGACGTTGCGCAGGGCTTCCTGCCAGTGGGATGCTCCTGATATGGCTTCACCTCAGGGAAGGCTGACGTTGCTTACGTGTACAATCGTGGCCACAAATATACTGATGACGGTTTGGGACAGATATAATCTCATTGGTTAACAAGGTAAGGATTAACAAGATATACACTATCCATGGGCAAATGGACGGCTCTGGACCGCCTCAGGCCGTACAGATGATGGAAATTGCTCCAAGTGCAACAGAATGTTTGAACAATAATACTTCAGCTAAACCTCGTTTAAGTATTCACTATTTTTAATCGTCATCGTCGTGGTCTATGCTGGCTATTCCATGAGGTTCGATTCCTGGTAGGTTCCGTGAATGAGGCTCAGGCTGACCTCACACTATCCCCCATCGTGCAGTGTGATGGTGGTATAGTAGCGCGATATGTCGCTGAATGCACCGTCTTACGTGGTCTGTAGTTGACAATAATTGAACAATATTCACGGAATACTACGGAGCAGACGCCATACACTATCCAGAATGAATCGTTCCTACTCTATGTATGGCAACACCATGTTGCTATATAACGTGTCATACGCTCTCGACATCGGATGTCTTTGGAGGCATCATCCGGAATCCGGCACCATCTAAAAATGTAATTTAGTTATTACCTACTGGACCTACTGGAAATGTTCTCCGCACTCATATGTGAAGCATGTTATAAACACGCCAAATGTATGTTTTGCTTGCTTATATTTAGGTATATATTTAGTTATTTATATTTTTAACCGGTGTTCTATGTGGGACAGGAGAGTGTTCGTTGTCATTGTGACATAGAAATTCTTGAATTTTATTATAGTGAGAATATGTATGAAGCCCATTTACACGAGTCAGCGATAATAGCGATCTTTGAAAATTACAGGTGTCATATCATTGCAAGCTCCATACCTAAGCTCCTGCTCCTAAGCTCCATTACAGGTGTCATATCATTGCAAGCTCCATACCTAAGCTCCTGCTCCTAAGCTCCATTACAGGTGTCATATCATTGCAAGCTCCATACCTAAGCTCCTGCTCCTAAGCTCCATTACAGGTGTCATATCATTGCAAGCTCCATACCTAAGCTCCTGCTCCTAAGCTCCATTACAGGTGTCATATCATTGCAAGCTCCATACCTAAGCTCCTGCTCCTAAGCTCCATTACAGTTGTCATATCATTGCAAGCTCCATACCTAAGCTCCTGCTCCTAAGCTCCATGCCACTACCGAAGTCGAAAACTGGGCACTTTTTCGCTCGTGCAAAGAGGTGAAGGTTAGGCAACATCAGCAATGTATCTTTCAGTATGTGTTCAGTAGCGCTACCGTAATTTATTGTGGTGGGTATGAGTTGCTAGGATATTCAGTTTTCTTTAGCAGTCATATTAGTCGTTTTCACCAAGGATTATTGCGCTGAAAAGATTCTGATAAGTTTCTGAAAAGTCATGAAAAGTTTTGGTATAAAGACAGTGATAAAAGACGACTAATATGACTGCTAAAGATACATTCCAAGAAATAAATTACTGATTTAGGCGATAATTATATATTATCGCCTAAATTTGTAAATTATTTATTAATTATATATAATTGTATATTAGCGATAATGATATATTATCGCCTAAATCAGTAATTGATTTCTTGGAATGTATAATATACTGACTTTTATACTAAAACTTTTTATAACTTTTCAGAAACTTTCCAGAATCTTTTCAGCGCAATAATCCATCGTGAAAACGGCTATTGTTGAAATATGAAGAGAACATAATACCGTAGTTTGTCCACCGTTTTATCGGCCATTAACGCGCCCTGGAGGGCCTCTGATAATTACACACCCTGGAGGGGGGGCGGATTTCGCCCCCCTATGATCTCGAAAACCACGCAACGTAGCGACAAGCGGGAAACGACGTTAGATATCTCGAGACAAGGTCTTTCGAAAGTATTTCGTTCATTTTTTTTTCTCAGGTCAATATTGAGGTCACCAGAGGTCATCAAGGGTCAGATTTTCAAGTTTTCAAGACTTCGGTTCGAACACCCCCAAATATCTCGGGAACTATGATAGTTAGCAGCAAACGGAAAAGAGAAATCGAAAGTCATTGAAAAATGCAATCGACATAAGTGTCCTCAGATTTGAGCTCAGGTCAATAGTTTAGGCTCCAGAGGTCATCGAATGTCAAAAAGGTGATTTTGTTTTCAAAACAGTTTTCCCCAAATAACCTTTTACCTAATAAAGATAAAGCAATAATGTTTACGCCATCGCGTGTTTCTTATCAAGGCGCTTCGAATAATATGCATGGTGATCGGGTTAGGTCAACTGAGAAATCTGACCTCAGGTCAAAGTCAAGTGGTGACGCAAGTTGGTCATGTTGCATATTGGGAGACGTGTCTCGATGAGACAAATATATTGGTACCGTTTTCTCTTCTCTATCTTCATTATGTCGATAGTTATTGATAAAACCGTGTTGGCGGTCACAAAATTGACCTGACCTTAGGTCACCGATATTATAAATCCGAGATAAACAAATTGTTGGTATCTATGACCTTATGAAGTCCTGCAAGATTGAAACCGATCGGCGTAAAACTGTGGCTGTGGTACTACTGCAAACGTTTTGGAGTTGAGGTCATCACGTGACCTGGTCTGGTGACCTGACCTGAGATGACCTGAGGCCAAGCATTTTACATAATGCGGGAAGTTCATTTCTAAACAGGTATACAAAAAACGGCGGCGCGCAGCGCCGCCGTTTTTGCGCTATCTCCGAAAAACCGGAGGGGTGGGCGGATTTCGCCCCCCCCCCCTCCAGGGCGCGTGTTAACCCGCACTGTGCCAGGGGGAGGGGCGACGTTTGGACGCCCCCTAAGTTTCTTTCAGGAATAGCGGAAAACGGCAGCGCGCAGCTAACATTTTTGTACACCTATATTGCATTAATTACACACGTTGTGGAATCTAGGGTGTATCGTCGAATGCCGATGCAAAATGCCACCAGGGCCCAATCTTACCAAGTACCGTGAATGCGAAAATACGACATGCGGCATGCCGTGAATGGAGTGCTCAGAATGCCGCACTCAACGAACCACGGCGTTTGGTTTGTAGAAGCTCGTTGTCGAAATAGCTCAGTTGGGAGAACGCTAGGCCGATGATAGGGATGTCCCCGGTTCGATCCTGGGTTCCAGAAGTTCTACAGGCCGGCGCACCAATATGCCGTACTATGGCATTAGTAATTGATTGGGTGTGATCACGGCACTTGGTAAAATTGCGCCCAGGAGGAATTTCCTCAACGATCACAAGAAATCAATTTACAAAAATATATAATTTAAGGTGACGTGTAGCTTACTCAGGCGTGTTAAACGTTGACAAATTAATTAACTATAACATCTAATTATTGCTTAATAATCACGGGGTTGGTATGGATGACCTGATACATGGTACTTTATAGATATCCGGAAATTTAAAATAGAAAGTTTAACAAAAAAAGTAAAGTTTAAAAATAGGGGGCCATGGTGCAAAAAATCCCTATTTGTGGGGTGTTTTTTTAAAGGTCATAGCAGCCATGTGGCTCGACTGATTTCCATGCTCTAAACGTTTTTGAGCTTCAGATGTACTGGTATTTAATATATCATAAGACACAAAAAAACAATATACAAAATCATATGCGTATTCAGGGAATGTAAAATGGGGGCATTTTCTGGAACAAAACATATTTGCTGTTCGTGATTGTTTGCGAAGACATGAACGTCACATGTGGGCATTATATGCTGTATATTTTGTTGTTGTTGATATATTGCGCATAGGCGAATCCAGGAAAAAAAAATGGGGGGGGGCACCATGCGCATAACGCTTTTATCATCTTACTAATTTGAAGTTGGACATAATTTGAGGGTGGGTATCGCTTCCCATTTTTTTTTGTTATCCTGAGTGCGCCTCTGCACCAAAAATATGTACAATCCAGTATCTATGATGCATATTGTATTGAAATTGTTTCTGATGCATTTATTGCACTGCAGACCACAAAGGAAGTATGCGACTCAAAACCGCATTCGTAACCCCCTCCCCAAAAGAGGAGCCTGTAACCGCCTCTGCTAAACCGATTTTCTCAAAAATTTGACACAACACTCACCATTTAGTTTTGGGAAAGGTTACAAAGTTTCAGAACCCTAGGCTAAATGGTTTAGAAGTGGCAAGTGAAAAACAACCGGGAGGGGCATAATCTGCCCCCGCAGGGAATAGGGTTAACCCCCCTGATGAATTTTCGTAATAGCTAACAAAAACTAAAAGCGCTATACCTGAAACTTCCGGTACCTTCTTATAAATCATTTTTACCTCTTGTGTGCAAAAATGAAGAAATTTCGTCGATTTTTGCTCTCGAGTTATAGCGAATTTAGTGACGTTACTACACACAAGTTTTATACCAAAATCAGCTAAACTTTGCCAGGCCGTACAAATGCCATATTTGAAGCAAAATGCAATAGAAAAACACTAAAGATAGTTAATTGCAACGGCTACAAACCTGATATCTCGGTGTTTGACAATGTTAGTTTTTGACTCACACAAACTCCATGAACGTTTCTTGGAAAATCATCACAAAATAAAAAAATATACAATATTTATAAAAAAATCGGAAGATATGTCCGAGAGCCATACATAGG
>JAXIVJ010018364.1:0-23436 GCA_036785665.1 Chirona hameri | reverse complement strand
TTCCACCCGCAGTCTCCGAACAGTCTTCATAATTAGATTACACCTTTTGCAATATTCTCATTTCTCTCCAAGCACATACTTTAGTTTGGCCTTCGCTGATGCAACCAGTTAGCGTGTCACTTCCCGGTTAGAAAGGTCCTGCTTTTCCTGCAGAAGTTCCTACCGTCTGGGAATGGTGCAAAGAATCCAGATAATTTCGCCGTTGCTGTATATTTCCATCATGCGTCGGCGAGAGGTCATCGACATCATATTTTGTTTTGCCAAAGATACGCACGCCAGGAAAGAAAAGGGACATTAAATAACCAGCATAGGAAGTAGGAACATAATCAGAACATACTATCTTATACTGGCATATACCAACAGTAACATGCCTACTACATATCACGCATTTACATGCCGCATCATCGCCTATTTCAACTATTTGTCACCTATTTAATTTGCCAGCTATCCTAATAATCACTTATATCCTAATAAAACATACGCATATGCGCATACCCACACAAATGACGCAAACGAATATCAACCAAACGAAACGAAACGAATGACCGATATCGGTGATAAGTCGCCGCTATTCAGACGTTGGAACCGTGAGTGACAAATACATCAGCAGCTTTTACGAAGCATAAATACACGTGGAAACATCGAGTCGATTGCTACATAACAATACAAGCACATGATGCGTGCCAGCACAAATACAAGCTCAAACATCTCGTCTCCAGCAATGCGCTCACGACAAGTAAAATTCAAGTTTGATAAATCACCGGATATGTCAATCTTTTTCAGACAGCATACCTCACCACTATCTGCAGCACACAATCTATTATTGCGCAAAGACAAACTACATGTCGCATACTACGCTTTGGATTTTTTGGGCACCTCAAATGCTCGGGTTATTGGCGATAGACTGTGTGTCTTGTAGACGACACAATGCTAGTGGCGGTGGCTGCCAGGGCCATCATCACGCTGTCGCTCCGCATGTGCTGCACCGGGCCGCCGCCGCCGCCGCGGCCTGGTGACGGCCGGCCGCGGCCTGGTGACGGCCGGACACCGATGGCGGAACGCGCGATCCCATAAGCACGGTACCAGCATTGGGGCGAGCTTGCGGTGGCGCGCGCTCGCGCAGCTCTGGCCGCCGCACGGTGGACCATCTTGGTATTATCTTGTATCTTGGCATTGGCTTGGTGAGCCTCTTGAGCAGATGGTCGGTCTTGGCATCGGGCTGCTTATTGAACACAACGGCCAGCGCCTTGGCAGCGCGCGCCACCGTCAGCGGGCGCCGCTTCTTCAGCGGCAGCTTGGCGAGCATCACGGTGACGATTTCTTGCTGCGGCACAGTCACGCTGGGCCGGGCGGCGGCCAGCAGCGCCGTCAGCTGCGTGTGCTGCCACGGCGCCGCGTGGGAGAGCGGCACGCCGTGCCACCGCTCAGCCAGCGTGCTCAGCACGTGATCGCCGTCTCCGTTAAGAAAGAAGACGTCCGCTCCACGATGTCAGTCACCGTGGCCAGCACGCGCTCGGTGGCGGTGGCCTCCTCGCGGCTGACGCGCACCTGCCGCACCAGTGGCAGGGTGGCGCGCGCCGCCTCCAGCCCGGTCACGCCGGCCGCCACCGCCGCCAGCTGCCGCTCAGCCTAGTTCTCCGGCGACACCGCACCTCTGTTGAGCTGGGTCAGCAGCGGTTGCACCAGAGCCGTCACCACGGCATTGGTGTGCTGGTCGGTGGCGGCCCCGATACAGGTGAGCGCCGCCGCCCGGACCGCGGCGTCCTCAGTCGTGTCCAGAACGGCCAGGTGCTCCGCCAGTTGTCCGCCTCCGCCTCGCCCACCAGCCAGGGGCAGGAGCTGAGCACGGAGAGCGCGGCCGTTTGCAGAGGCCGGTCTCCGCCGGCCACCTCGGCCAGCAGCACGGCAGCCAGCCGCGGCCGCAGCGGCTCCACAGCCGGCGACTCGTCCGCGCCGCCGTCCGCCAGCAGCCGGCCATGCGCGCTCAGCGTCTCCAGCCGCTCGGCGGCCGAGTCTCCGCGCCGGCCTCCAGCTGGCCAAGTAGGGCCGGCACCGCCTCACCCAGCACCAGCTCCCGGCCGCCGGCGCAGAGCACCACCAGCAGCGGCGCCGCGCCGGCCATCAGTCGGTCGCCGCCTCGCTGCGCCGCGTGGTGCAGACACTCGGCCAGCAGGGGGCGCGTCCACTGATCGGCCTGCGCCGGCACAGCCGCCACCAGCTGTAGCGCGCGCGGCTGCACCTCCGGATGTCGCATCTGTCGCGTGACGCCGTGCGAGCTGTCCGGCGGCGGCGTGAAATTCACCCGGAAGTAGCAGGCCAGCAGCTCGAACAGGTCCTCGGCCAGCGAACGAACATGTCCTCGGCCAGCGAACGAACATGTCCTCGGCAGGGTGGCGAGGCAGTTTGGCAGGTGGGTGCCTCACACTGCTGACCGGGCATACATGCGCATGCGCTTGGCGTTGCGCTCATTCACCCGGCACTCCCTCAGGCTGCCTTGCAGCCATTTCAGGCGGATGTGCGTCCGTGTGACGGCGTACTTTCGCACCACCCGAGGGTCGATGCGGGAGTACTCAAACGCCTCCACCTGCTCTAGCCACTGCAGTGACGGCACAGCCAGGCTCCTCGGTCCAGCCGCTCGATCCACCCAGAGCTCTTGGACTAGCTTGACCGGGAGCACACTGGCCGGACACAGTGCCAAGGCTGCTGTCCACGGAGCGACACTTGTACGCCAGGAAGCCAGCAACGTACGCCAGAGCTTCCCGGCCGAACTCCAGACTGGCCGCCACGGGGTGACCAGATGGCGGTCCTTGGTGGGTCTGCGCATCTTGCAGGAGCTGGCTGGACTGCAAGTCGTCGTCCGGATCATCCGTAACCGCCCCCTCGTCCCTGAGGTCCTTCAGGACGCTGGCGCTCAGGTACACAGGATTCTTCTCCTCCATGGCGATAGAGGCGCCGGAGGCCGATGGCTGGCTTCTTGAGCCGGCTGCCACTGCCGGTGACACGCCCATCAGCAGCAGCCGGATGCGCGTCTTCACCTCCACCGGCGTCGGGTCGGTGTTGGTCTCGGACATGCACCAGATCTGCGAAAACAATGATACAAATCAGAAATATTGTGTCAAGCATGCAAATATTAGGCCTCAGCAGTACCGTCTGTATACAACACAGGCATACAATGGAAGGACTGACTGAACTTGAACATGTTCAGTGCTAGCACAAATAATTCAATTAGTGCATCACAATAGTGTGCAAATCATTAAAGTCTGAAATGCAACATTTTGAATAAAAAACATGTCTTGCCAACTATCACTGTCTTCTGTCCCCTGTCGGCTGTCACTGTCCAATTGTTGGATGTTTAATATGCCAGACTTCTACTATGGGGTGCAGAAGATGCTGACACACTTAAAGGGAATGTTTCACCTTTGTATTAGTTTTAAATTGAGATAGCCATTATCTGGAGCTGTTATTGAAATGTCTAAATTACTCAGGTCATTTTCCCCAAAACTTAACAGTTTTTAAGCAATTTAATTTACCATTTGCAAAATGAATCCAGGCTGGTGCAGCCGCTGATTGGCTAACAGACACTTCTTCAGCCAATCAGCAGCGGTATATAATGATGTCATTTGCCCAAATCTAAAAACTTTATTTGTAAACGTTAAGTGACTTTGCGAGTGAAAAAATATCACAATGGTTTTCAGCAGCACTTACTTCATATTTTCTACTACAATCAATGTATATTTGACAACTTTCAGAAAGGTGAACATTCCCTTTAAACACTGAAACACTACTAACATCATGAAGTCACTATGAACGCATAAGAGTTGACACTATGACGCATAAGAGTTGTGGCGCCCTAAAACCCCAATATGCCACCAGTGTTTTGACATAGGGTGAAGATGTCCAAATCTCATTTTTTTTCATGCTATCAGTGTGTGCACATAATACTGATGCACTAAGACACTGATAAAGTATTGGCACTTTAGTGCATTGGTATCTACATTTCAATAGCATGAAACATCTGATGTTTTGATGTGTCCGAGGCTACAGTCGTTAACTATCAATATGATCATCATGATGCTTGGATGTTTCTTTATCACTGCCAGTTTGATATGCTGAGAAAGTACATCAAACATTTGAGTAACTGCTGCTTTTATCATACTGGTTGCAAATTTTATCTCACTGTTTTGTTTTCAAACTTGAACTGGATATGCAAGGAAGTCAATATATTTGCACATGACACCATTGGCTTTGGGAGGCAAATAAGCTTGATGCTTCGAAATTATTTGACTGAATTTCGCTTCATTTAAAAGCCCGTTAAATGATGAGCTCATTGTAGCATTGTTAAAATTTGACAATGTATCGTAAACGCACATTTATATCACAATTACGTACCCGCACACTCAACACACAGCGCGAGGACTCGGGAAGTGGTGATCACTGGCGATGTTTTGCAAACGTGTGCAGTGTTATCAGCGTCAATCAGCTTATTCAGCAACGACAATTCCCGTCGCTGATTGGTCAACTTTCACGGTTCCGGTGTGCGCAGTACTCAAGAAACACGTCACTGCTTGCCAATACAGTAAACTTTGAAATATGACAGCCTAAAAGTCAAATTTTGAAGCGCGCAACAAAAATGTCCAAGATTTTTGTGTCTCAAAATAAAACTATTTGAATTACCTACTTAATGCTTTCATTTACACGACCCGACTATTTATGGTTCTTCAAAACTCAGAGATGCAGCCCAGTATTTGCAAACGAGAGCCTAAGGCTTTCGAGCAAATTTAACTATGTTTCGACAAAATTTATGGATAAACTTTTGTATCATTTAAAAGCTCTTGAAATTTTGATCAAGATGTGAAGTTATCTCGACCCGACTATTTCTAGTTTTTGAAATCACATGGGTTGCAGTTCAAAGAGAGTGTGCTGTTGTGGTGTGTTGTACATTGGAGAACTGATAGTGAATATTTCCCAAATTCAATTTCAGAGACTAATAGGTGTTTTTCAGTCGTCAGTTTCTTGTTATTTCAGATATGCATTCAAAGTTGAGTTCAAACCTTCGGATTTTCTACAACGCTGTCATTTGGAAGATGCCCTACCCTGCATTTTTCTTTTTATAATTAGACAGTTAAATTATAATTGCTTTCTTTTTTGTATATAAGTCTCACATATGAACGTTAATATAAATTAACTCAAATATCCATAGTCTAAATACCTTTTTAGCCTAAACAAAACAGCTGAAAAAAGTGATCGCCATAGGGTCTGTGTTGAAGGCCGGCACTCGGCGCTACCTAGTATTCTATTTACCGTGCTGTCAACATTGTCTCATTTGCAGCACAGTGATCAAGGTTTATTGAAACCGAAAGCTTTGTGTATTTAATATATTAATTTGTATAAAAAGAGTTTTCTGTTCACCATCATATATCCAATTTGCCATGGATACTATATATATATATATATATATATATATATATATATATATATATATATATATATATATATATATATATATATATATATCTCGCTGCGGAGGCTTGCTCCGACAGCCCGCTCTGGTGACTGGCACTGATGACTCACTGCAGCGACTCACTCTGATCCTCGCTGCGGCGGCTCGCTGCCCAGCTCCGGCTGTCTGGCAATTCATGATGGCGCCGCCAGCGGTCCCCGAAAAACGCTGCGCGCGCGCCGGCCGCGTTGGCCTCGCTGCCGTGCAAGAATGCCGCGCCGCGCCGTTTTTTGTCTCGGCGGCCGTCGGTGTGTGCGCCGGTGCGCCGAGCCGGCCTAATGAGCCGGTCCTGCTACAGTTTTACTGCGCACCGGCACACGGCGGGCCACAGGTGCTGCCCTTCCCGGCCCTGGCCTGGCGTGGTCTGGCCCCGGCCCGGCCCCACCCCGGCCCGGCCCTGCCCTGCCCGGCCTGGGCCGATCAGGGACCCAGGTAACGAGCCAGTCCGTCCGTCTGCTGCAGGCGCTAACAAACAATGACAGAATCAGTGACAAGAGCAATTATTCACGACACCTGATAAGAGCATCTGATTTATGACCTGACCAATACGGCGACGCTTAAATCCTCAATCAGGATCCGTTTGTTTTTACTCTCGCGCTTTGCAAAGTGTTTTCGTTACCGATTCACCGTCGACATTATCTGTGCTGTCCAGTGCTGTGCTGGGAGTTCGCGAACGGTGTTAGGTAGTTATGGTGCTGAAGCATGAGAAAGGTGCTGGAGTCCGGATAGTTATGGTGACTTAAATGGAGTTCCCCTATTTAAGGTTGATGATTGTGGTTGGCAAACAACTAGTGACCCCGTGCAAAGCTACTGCACTTCCCGTGCTGCATCACAATCATTCTACCGCTCCACCCCTCCCCCCCCCCCCCCCCACTCACACACACACACACACACACACAGTTTCTCTGCTGGTTCGCTGGATAGGCGCCATGTTCCGTTCCCCAGCAGGCGGTAGCTCGCCGCCACGGAGACTGCGACGCGGGGTAGGCAGGTAGTCCCACCGTCATGGAGACTGCGACGCGGAGTAGGCAGGTAGCCCCTGCCGCCATGGAGACTGCGACGCAAGGTAAGCAGGTAGCCCCTGCCGCCACGGAGACTGCGACGCGGGGTACGCAAGAAGCACCGGAGAAAGGCGAGCGGCCCCAATAAAAACGCCACTCGGGAGCGCCGGGAGCCGACCGGGCGGCCTAACTGAGCACCGGCGCTGCCGAGGTAGCGGGGCAGCCCGACCGAGGGCGAACTCAACACTGCCACACCAGGCGCTGCTCTGATACCCTCCCATTATAATATCTATAAGATCAGGGGAGCCCCAAAAGCATGTGTGGTGACGGTGGTTTGAAGACGGTTGGCGGTGGTTTCCAGTCTGCGGCAGTTGACGTGATTGAAGTCGGCAAGGCTCCGCTGTGTGACGGAGCTCGTCAGACTCGGCCACTGATCCCGTTGGCGTCCTTTCTCTCTCGCCGATCTGCCAGCGAGCATGACCACAGCATGTCGTGATTATCTCAATTACTCGTTATTTATCGTCCGGGTCGGGTAATCAAACCATGCACGTCAGCCTGCAGTGGACGTCACTGTGGATGAGAAATCCAGGCAATTCACTCAGACAGATTGCTTGTAGACGGAATGCTCAGTGGATTTCACCCACACCGCTTCCTGGCGTTTCACATCATCACCGCTCTGACCCCACCCCAGCCACGGAGCGGGGGTGGGGGCGGGGGCGGGGGCGGGGGCGGGGGCGGGGGCGGGGGCGGCGGTGGCGGCGATTTACATGCCACATGTATCACGAGGCGGGCTGCCGGCTGCCGCCGTCCACTCCCGTGGGTGGTCTCTGCGGGCGCCGCGCCACATGCGCGCCCGTAATCGCCGGCTACAATTCCATCCGTGTGTTTACCAGTGCCGTGATAAACGGAAGCCGCTACCAGCGCCGGTCCTCGATAAATAATCCCCAGTAATTGGACCACGCGGTGAATTATAGCTGGCCGAGGTATCATTAGGTGGGGGATTATGCGTTGGGGGACGGCGGGGCGGCTGCCCGGATTTGCAGCTGACAGGGAGCTGACCCGCGGTCACAGGTCGGCTGGTCACGTGATGATCAGCTGATACAGGTCACACGACTGGCCGAGGGGTGGTTAGCGGGCCGGCTGCAGCGGCGCTTATGATGGGGAGGGACGTAGGCTGACGCCGCATTCCGACACCGACCCAGTGGAAGCTGGTTAATGGACGGTGAACCGCTTCACAGAGCTGGAGCTACAAATCTACGTTCCGACACCGAGGCAGTGGCAACCGATTAATCGACGTTGAACCGTTTCATAGAGTTGGAGCCACAACGCTACATTTCTTCAGGGAATGCAGTTAGTTGGGTGCATATTGATTTGTCCAAAATGCTTTGTGTTCGTTACGAAAGCGTTCATTGCTCGGTCAAATACCCGTGAGAGTGGACATTCTTCACGTTCTTCCTGAGATAAGTGTCAAGTATGTTGTATGTTTTGACATGAGCCATTCCTAAGTTCCTTGCTTCTGATGTATGCAGTTGACCTCAGCCCTCAACTACTTATGCTGGAACTTTCTCTCAAACCACGAAAAATCTAAACAAACCAAGAACGTCCGGTCCCTAATGCCTAGGTAGGATTATTGCATGTTTCAGGACATGCCGTACAATTTCATGACCGCAGACACGAATAATAATTGGATGTAATTTTGACAATCAGCCGTCCATAAATCATATTGTGTCTGATTGGTTGGCTGCTTTTGTGACTCAACACTTTGTGGCTGTCAGGAGCAACAGTCAGTCCCTACTAACTAAAAATTCGAGGCAGCCAAAAACCCGGCGATCCCCAAACAAAATCATGACAAGCGATATGCCAAGTCATTGCTTAATATCTGCTTCTGCAAATGCACGTACTAATCTTTCTCTTTTTAAATTGCGTATTTTTAGGAACGTCATTTAAATCCCAAGCTTGTTGCCAAATGTCTCACCCGCTGCTGCTGTCTCCGCGACCTGCTGCTGTTTGACCTGACCTGACCTGACAGACCTGACCTGGCTGTCGCCAGTTGACCAGCTGATGAACAGAGAAGTGAACGTGAACGGTTGAGCTGGGTGGTGTACCGTGAGCAGTGGACAGCTGGTGCCGTGTTGTGGAGCTCCACAGAGATGGGTGGCGTACCGGCTGCGGAGGCCGGCCCCCTAATCAGCGGCGACCTGGCACGGCCCGCCGATCGCCTAACGTCCCAGTAATGGTCGGCTGGCCGGCCGCGCGGGCGTCGGCACGCGCACTAAATCAGCTGTGCTTATAAAAATTGATAATAGCTACCGCCCCCAGCTGTACTCCTGCGGAGCTCTCTCCAGCCGGCCGCGTGAGGTATGGAGCGCTGCCTGATGGTGTAATTACCCCAGTCTGCAGCCGCTGCAGCCACGACCGGCCCCGACGCGCCACAAGCGCCGCCGCCGCGCCGCCGCGCCGCCGCGCCGGACGTTGCAGAGTAATTGCGGCGCGGCAGAGACGCCGCGGCGGCGTGCTGCGGCGTGGCGGCGTTTCGGCTGCTAGGCGTTCGCTAAGTGTCGATGGCGCCTCCACTGGCCGGTTAGTGTCACTGGCGGCTCTCCGTGCCGAGATACGGACCGCCGGCGGGCCGCGGGCGGTCGGAGGAGGCGGCGCCGACTCGCGGGCGGCCCGCCGGCCGAGGCCTGCTTTATTACAGTGGCCAGTCGCCAGGGTCGGCATTACAGCCGGCGAGATGGCCGCGATCATTGCGGTAATTGCGCGGGGCCGCTCGGATGCCGAGTGCGACCGCTGCTGGCCGGCCGCGCCGCCGCCGCGCCCGCCACAAAAAGCGAGCGCCAGCGGCCGCGGGCGCGCGATTAGCATCGACCGCGGCCGGGAGGCGGTCCGAGAGCACGCGCGCCGGCCGCTCCGCCCGGTCCGCCCGGTCCGGCCGGTCGGGTCCGGTCGGGTCCGATCGGGTCCGGTCAGGTCCGGTCGGGTCCGGTCGGGTCCGGTCGGGTCCGGTCGGGTCCGGTCGGGTCCGGTCGGGTCCGGTCGGGTCCGGTCGGGTCCGGTCGGGTCCGGTCGGGTCCGGTCGGGTCCGGTCGGGTCGGTTGGGTCCGGTCGGGTCGGTTGGGTCCGGTCGGGTCCGGTCGGGTCCGGTCGGGTCCGGTCGGGTCCGGTCGGGTCCGGTCGGGTTTGGTCGGGTCCGGTCGGGTCCGGTCGAGTCCGGTCGGAGCGCGCTACCGAGCGGTGCGCCGCCTCCATCCGTCATGGCCGGCCGGCGGTGTCGGCAGCAGGCACACAGGGACGCCGCCTAGCCCACCGCCGCCCCAGGCGGACCTGGTCGGCACTGGAATGCCTCCGACGCCACTCGACAATGCAGGCATGTAAACCACTCCGGAGCTCCAATCATCCGGCCACAATGACGGCGGCGCGCCCTTTAACGAGGTCTGCGTGCAGGTATGGGTTGGGGATGTCAGGGAGTATAGGGCTGGTGGCACCTGTTATACTCGTATAAAGGCGTCGAGGTTGCCCGTTTCGGACAATTTTTATATATGAATGCGATACAGTTTCTCAAGATACGATTATGTATATCATAGGAAATAGTCGCTGCAAATATCGGGCCCTTCACTTTGGAAGCGATTTAAAATCGAGTGCCAATTTTGAACCCATCACTTTGTAAACGATTTAAAATAGAGTAAAATGTTGGTATCCCTGCTAAAGATGTTAACCCTCGCCCTACGGGAGCTTTTTTCACCTTCGCCCTAAGGGCCTGACAGGCCCTCCTGTTAACTTCTAAACCAAGCAACTTAGAGCAATGCGATAAAACCAGCATGTTGCGTGTCATGAGAGGAATCTAACAGTATGCGATTTTTAGGTTTCAGGTCAACGGATGACCTTCCAGGTCAAGTGAATGACCTCGGATTTACCACGTCCAGAACAGCAATTTTGCTCTTCAGAAAACCTCAAAACTAAAATTGATAAATGTAAATCAAAAGGCATGTTCCTAGACCAGTTTTGGCTCAGAAATACAGAAAATGTAATTATTTGCTCGTGCCTTGCCAAAAAAGGGAAAAAAGTTATTTAAAAAAATGACGTCTTCAATTTCTTATATTTAGGGAGCCATCACTAAGTCAAAAATGAAGACATTGCTTTGAAATTTAGTATAGGTATTGTCCATACTCAGTTCTCTCACATGCTTTCCGGTTTTTCTAATATCTTTGAAAATTTGGATTTTGTGGAGATTTTTCCCCAACAAATGTTTTATTTTTATTTTAGGGGTCAAAACCCCAATGTTTTTCAAATCCAAGATTGCCATTTTAAAGAAAATATTATTTTGTATCTTTGGTGAATTGCGTTTGCAATGTCCTTTAAAACTCTGTTTTATACCATTTTTCCAATATTTATCGTTTTTCCACCAACATGACGTCATCAAAACATGATTATCTCCCCAACTGCTTGACTAATTTCAATTCAATATTAACAACATACGTATAATTGCTGTAAACTCAGCTCCTGAAAATTTCAGCAAGATGCGCCGCATGTGTAAAAAGTTATGCAAGAAAAACCTCAGGGGGCCTGTCAGCCCCCCCCCCCCCCCGTAGGGCTAGGATTAATATTCAAGACCATTGACCAATGCTATTCAACTTGACTGTTCAGGAAAATTACGTTGGCGATGTCAAGGTTACTCGCAATGAAACATTTGTCATGGCCATTCCCCTTCTTCTACGCCTCTTTCACTATCTCCACCACAGCCGTGATCCGAATGACTGGTCCCGAGACGGTTGAACACGGTGTGTGAACCTACTGCTTTCGATCGTTACAGCGCCATTAACGGCACAGGTGGGCACCGTTACTTCAAAATGTAACTTCGTTACTCCTTACTCCGTTACTCCAAAGAAGTAACTCGTTACTCGTTACTCCGTTACATCGTACAAAAAATGTAACGAAAGTTACAGTTACTCCGTTACTCCGTTACTTTTGTAAAACGAAGTGATATCAATTCCGACAGAAGGAATATAGAGAAGTGAAACCGATACCATGTGTTTGTCTCGTCGAGACACGTCTCCCAATATGCAGCAGCATGACCAACTTGGGTCACCACTTAACCTTGACTTGAGGTCAAACTTCTAAGTTGACCTAAACTGGCCAACATGAGTATATTCAAAGCGCCTTGGCGACACAAACACGATGGCGTAAAAATAATTGCCTTATCTTTATTAAGTACAAAGTTATTTGCAAAAAAAAAATGTTTGGCCATAAATAGCCTTTTTGACCTTTGATCACCTCTCACTCTGGAGCCTGAACTATTGACCTGAGCTAAAATTTGAGGACACCATGGCAATTGCATATTTCAAGAGCATCGGATTTGTTTTTATTTTGTTCTTAGCCATCATAGTTCTCGATATATTTGGGGGTTTCTGGAGCAAAGTGATAAACAAAAGTTTTGCATATTTTACCCCATTTGACCTCGAAGATATTGGCCTAGGGTCATGCAAATTTCTCAAAACAGAGTTTCCTACAGAGTCACTCTACCCTATAAATTTCGTGATTATAGCTTTTATAAGGGGGCAAGATCTTAGGGGGGGCGGAATCGCCCCTCCAGTGCGTGTTATTCTCATAGGCTCGCTACTCGTTACTCGAAGCTCGCCTTTATCATAAACTAGTGCCGCCAGCTTGCCGCCGGCCTATATCAGCTGACGAACATTGTCAACGTTTCGTGGCATCGGGATCGGGAGACAGCTACCTTTATCGCAGTCATTGCGCATTGCGCCGCCTTAAGCAACAGCCCAACAGGTACGATATTTGACAGCCCTTTACGCCATATGACATTCGATTTGTTTTACGTGTGTAAGGCATTGATTGTGTTGGTGCGAATAAACCCGGGCGTGAAGAAAACAAACATAGGAAAACAGTAACGGAGTAACGGAATAACGGAGTAACGGACTAAAAAGTAACGAAGTAACGGACCACAAAAGTAACTTCCGTTACTCGGTCCGTTACTGTAAAACAAATGTAACGAGTCCGTTACTTCGTTACTCAAAAAAGTAACTTCGTTAATAACGGAGTAACGGACCGGTGCCCACTTATGATTAACGGCATATATTTTGCATGACAAATGCCAGTCATGATTAGATTGACGCTCAGCAGCCCTTGTCTCTGAAGCGCTATTCTGCTGAAGACTGCTGTTTATCTGAGTTATGCCAAAACGATACTTTAGTGCTGTAGTGATAAGCACGGGCTGACCGCAATATATGCAATGTATGCAATGCGATGCGGTGTAACAGCAGCAATACTGCAATGTATTACTCCGAGACTGAAAATCCCACTTTATCAGTCACCACAAAAACAATGTTATCCTGGAAAGAACTGGCTTTACATGCCACACCAATGATAGTGATTGATGACATGCATTTGCTTATAGACAACTCGGATAATTAATCCCTTTTCAGTGCATGCAGCTTCTGTGTTAAAAACCGCAACGTCTGGCTTATAGATTTGATCAGGAGTAAGCGATTGGTTTTCCTCCTGCAGACAGCTTCTGTCTCTGACATTAATGGCCATAAAGTACTACCATAAATACGTTCGACAAGACAAGAGAGCCGGTACTAATCACCGGTTAAGTCCGCCTGTTGTGGAGTTTCAGCGAATCGCCGACTGTGTGAACGTCTCAACGGTCGTAGTTTGATTGGTTGATCTGTCATGAGACGGGCCCTTACTATGCATGGAGCTGCGTCATCGGAATATTTTTCGTTCGAAAGAAATGCGATGTCCATGGAGGGACGTCTATACTTGGGGCGATGGGCAATAATGTCTATAGGTGTGATTGATAGCTAAAGGGTTATCCCGCACCCCTACAGGGATGCGGGGATGTCTTAGTTGGAGTTTCCGAAGATATCTGAAATATAGGTAAACAAAAGCGAAACCAACAGATCTGCAGTACCCGCTACCGAAGTCGTATCTCTACCTGTAGGTTGATAAGAATTCCTAAATCCAACTTATTATTTGAAGAGTCTCTGTATGTGTGTCCCCACCGATCTGTGAAAATATCCGGCCAGCATGGAACTCGAACCCATAAACCTTGCGCTACAAGACGAACGCTCTAACCAAATAAGCCAACCGGTCGGGTAACCGCGGATTTCGTAGGAAGGCTGCCTCTCCTCGGCCACTCGCTGCTCGGTTCGGAGGGGGCGGAGCCTGTTCGGTGGTTGGGGCGGAGCCTGTGTGACACGACCCCGGGCCACGTGCTGGCTTGGGCTCAGGTCGCAGTGTTGCGCGGTAAATCGCGCGGGGGGCGGCCGCGTGCGGGGAGCGGGACATTCTGTGACTGGTAGGCTGGGTTTAGTGAAGACTGAAGAGTAATGGCGCTTACTGTAAACCCACTTCTGAGTGTCTCCCGAAAAAGGCAATGGGCTAACGGGTCACTGGGGGACCCAGTCAACGGAATAGCGGGGCAAGTTATCCCTAGAAATATGTCAATGTGTTAACGGGTTAACGGGTGAACGGGTTAGGCTAGTCATCCACTAGCGAAAGCTATATCGTAATGGTTGTCTTTTTGTCATACCAATCAAGTAAGCATTACAGTACCGTAATGGTTGTCATGCCATAGCAATCAAGTAAGCATTCATGATTGTACATTTTGTTCATGTTCCCTGAAGTGGTAGGTGTATATTCGAATCTTCAACAGGTAGCTCTAAATTGAAACATCATTTCCTTTGTTTTCGGAGCTAATACGTTGTCCCGGCTCCACATTCTGATCGGTATCGAAGATTGGTGACAAAGACTTGTACTTACCTAATCAATTATATCAATCGACTCAACTTACCCCGATCTTCCAAACATCCCTCCACGGTCCAAGTCGGGAAGCAAACACGTAGCTAGCAGAAATAATTCGTAAGCAGTGCTACGAAGACTTTCTAAAAATGCATTTTCACATGCGTGGCAACTGGCACATTTAGTCTACGTGCCAACATTGCATCCCAGCAGGCATACCGGGTGGCATAGGACCCTGATCGTTATTAGGATCCAAAGGGCTGACCGCACGACGAAGATAAGTTGAGTCGATTGATTGCATTGGTTACGGTTCTGGGTATCAGTAGAACTGATTTGTTTTTCGCTGCTTGTTTACGATGCTGCTTCATGGGATAGTATACCGCTCAGTGTTCATTTTTATTGCTCATTGAAATATCGGTACATCGGTTCAGCAAATCCAGCATGTTTCAAAGCTTAGACAATTTGACTCATACCGACATGGGAAGTCATATATTACGACTCAGGATCTGTATGTCAATCATGACCTTGGGGGATCCGGCAACTGCATGACCTTGAATGCCTTCGAACGGTACAACGTCAAAGGCATGTTTGTCAGGCAAAGGCAAAGGCCTCCGCAAACGATAGCAATATGTTTTATTCTTCAAACTAAACCTCCTGTATTATAAAACAACTACTTGCCAATAAAATGTGTATTACTTGTAGTACTCGTTGCTGGTACAAGACAGGACGCTGGCATGTGCCGCTGGACGCAGAGCAAAACGAGATTCGTCGGTGTACTGCACCATGATCTGGCAGTAAATACAGGACGCTGGTGACCAGGCAGTAAATACAGGACGCCGGTGAGCTGGCAGTAAATACAAGACGCTGGTGACCAGGCAGTAAATACAGGACGCTGGTGACCAGGCAGTAAATACAGGACGCTGGTGAGCTGGCAGTAAGTACAAGACGCTGGTGAGCTGGGAGTAAATACAGGACTCTGGTGAGCTGGCAGTAAATACAGGACGCCGGTGAGCTGGCAGTAAATACAGGACGCCGGTGAGCTGGCAGTAAATACAGGATGCTGGTGAGCTGGCAGTAAATACAGGACACTGCTGATCTGGCAGTAAATACAGGACGCCGGTGAGCTGGCAGTAAATACAGGACGCTGGTGAGCTGGCAGTAAATACAGGACTCTGGTGAGCTGGCAGTAAATACAAGACGCTGGTGAGCTGGCAGTAAATACAGGACGCTGGTGATCCGGCAGTAAATACAGGACGCTGGTGAGCTGGCAGTAAATACAGGACGCCGGTGAGCTGGCAGTAAATACAGGACGCCGGTGAGCTGGCAGTAAATACAGGACGCTGGTGAGCCGGCAGTAAATACAGGACGCCGGTGAGCTGGCATTAAATACAGGACGCTGGTGAGCCGGCAGTAAATACAGGACGCTGGTGAGCTGGCAGTAAATACAGGACGCCGGTGAGCTGGCAGTAAATACAGGACGCCGGTGAGCTGGCAGTAAATACAGGACGCCGGTGAGCTGGCAGTAAATACAGGACGCTGGTGAGCTGGCAGTAAATACAGAACGCCGGTGAGCTGGGAGTAAATATAGGACACTGCTGATCTGGCAGTAAATACAGGACGCTGGTGAGCTGGCAGTAAATACAGGACACTGCAGCGTTATATTTGCGCTGCGCTCGTGCTCGTTCAGTGTTACCGGTCCAGCCGAGTTCTGACTCATAGCACATTCGGTCGCGAACTTTCACGTTTTATGGGCTGCATGGCCTTGACTTCGGATAGTCGTTTGGCACCGCTTCCGATATCGGCTTTAGCAGCACGCAATCCTAAAACCATTGCTTAGTGTCAACCGTAAGTAGCATTTTGCAATTTATACAACCCACACTTCGGAGGCCGCGCGGATCAGTGGATTATTTACTACTGTGGTGCTTACGCATTATAAGTCTATGACTACAGAATGGTTGATAAACTGTTAACCAATCGACGCATGCCTCGAATGCACTGCCGATGCAAACGAAAGGGAAAAAACTTATTCGCTAAGCTAGGCTCATCCGCTAGTCATCAAACTCTCAGAAATGCCGCAAAGCTTCAGGGGCGGATACAGGGGGCGGCGTGGGGCGGATACAAGGGGGGGGGGCGGGGGGCGGCCGCCGCTATGCGACGAATGCTCAGTGCGCCCCCTCCGCGCCCCCCTCCGCGCCGAAGGTGCGGAAGGGCCTCGTAAGCAAGCCAATTTCCGCGCCTTCGGCGCGGAAATAGACTGCTTACGGGGTTTGATATCTGACATTTGCTGCACTCAGACCAGGATCCGCCTGAGGCTAGGTACCGCCCCTGGCCAGGTGCCGCCCTTAGGTCAGGTGCCGCCCTCAGGCCAGATGCCGCCCCCCGGTCAGGTGCAACCCTCAAGCCAGGTGCCGCCCTCAAGCCAGGTGCCGCCCTCAGGCCAGGTTCCGCCCTCAGGTCACGTACCGCGTTCTGGCGAGGCACCACCCTCAGGTCAGATGTCGCCCTCATGCCAGTTGCCACCCCCTGGTCATGTGTCGCCCCCATGTCATGTGCCGCCCTATGACCAGGTGTCGGCGCCCCTCCGGCCAGTGATGGCGCCCCTCCGGCCAGTGAGGACGCCCCTCCGGACAGTGACGGCGATTTCGCGACCAGTGACGGCATTCTCTGCCATATACAACGCCCCTCCTCCACAAACTGACGACTCAAGACTAGACACAAGACAATTAGAGCCTTGATCCCAGAGGATATGGCTCTTGACCCATAAACGAAACAAAAACAATATTTCGCCTTCCAGTTTCCACATCAATTAGACACCCACTCACGGTACAAAAATGAAGCAGGTAAGTTTCCTCCAAAATAAATCCAAATTTGGCCAATTCTGAGATGCTAATGCATATGAATATGATGATAAAATCAACGAAATTTTGACAATGTAAAAACAGACGTCGCGGACTTCAAACAAACCGCGAAGAATTGCGACGGATTGCAAATCAAGGACAGGGATTGTTATTGTGTTTTTCGGTAAACGGCCCATAGTAGTCCGATGACGTCATAATTCGTAACCAATGGAGGGTCACTCGAGAGCTGAGGCCTCGATCGAAAACTTTACTAATGCCAGCATCAGAACTAGCTGACACCACATGGCTAGCCAAACATTATTTTAGATGTTATTGTTTTGCAATCATCAGAACCATGGATACTTTCCAAGGAAGATTCACCACTGCAGCGGTAGCAGCAGAAGCAGCAGAAGTCCTGTGTGGCAGCAGCTGGCCGGTGGTCCTGTGTAGCAGCAGCTGATCAGTGGTCCTGTGTAGTGGCAGCTGATCATTGGTTCTGTGTAGCAGCAGCTGGCCAGTGGTCCTGTGTAGCAGCAGTTGATCAGTGGTCCTGTGTAGTAACAGCTGATCAGTGGTCCTGTGTAGCAGCAGCTGATCAGTGGTCCTGTGTAGCAGCAGCTGATCAGTGGTCCTGTGTAGTGGCAGCTGATCAGTGGTTCTGTGTAGCAGCAGCTGATCAGTGGTCCTGTGTAGCAGCAGCTGATCAGTGGTCCTGTGTAGCAGCAGCTGATCAGTTGTCCTGTGTAGTGGCAGCTGATCAGTGGTCCTGTGTGGCAGCAGCTGATCAGTGGTCCTGTGTAGCAGCAGCTGATCAGTGGTCCTGTGTAGCTGCAGCTGATCAGTGGTCCTGTGTAGCAGCAGCTGATCAGTGGTCCTGTGTAGCAGCAGCTGATCAGTGGTCCTGTGTAGCAGCAGCTTATCAGTGGTCCTGTGTAGCAGCAGCTGATCAGTGGTCCTGTGTAGCTGCAGCTGATCAGTGGTCCTGTGTAGCAGCAGCTATTCAGTGGTCCTGTGCAGCAGAAGCTGCCGGTGGCCCGGGCCGGCGCGGCGGGTGAGCCGGTGAGGGAGGGCTGAGGCGGGCCCGGGGATTACGTGGTTTGAGACGTCCCGCAGCGATTGACGTCGCCGGAGGAGAGTCGAGTCGGCACAGCCGAGCGCCACAAACGAGTTCCGAGAGCTGCCGCCGCGCCAGTGTCGTCTGGGTGCGCGCCGTGTCCCTGCTACCAAACGGAGAAGATGACCGGCCGGACTGCGCCGCTGCTGTCGCTGGTGGTGATGGTGTTCTGTGTACTGGCGCCGCTGCTGTCCGCTTCTGCAGGCCCCGCCAGGCGGGTGACAGGTGAGATGAGACCGGTGTGGCGCCCCGCCTGACGGTCCCGAGACTGGTCATCCCGCCACCCGTCACGCCAGGCAGGTCCCCGACCGATCTGCAAACCCCCCACCAGGCACCCTTGTCACAGACTTTTAATTGAAGGCACTTTTGAGATTGGATCGGAGATTGGCCTATCGAGCATAAGCTGAGCATGTGTGTTCGTCTCCACTACTGATCCCGAATTTATGTTCAGAAGCAGGTAGTGATGCAGATTTTCCCAGTCGGCTTGTATTGTGATATTAATCTTAAGATTCTGAAATTGTGATTATTTTGTCTGATCATAACTGGACGAGAGATTACAACGAGTAGTTTACTTGTTGGTCAGTTTCAGTTCTGCTCATTTGTCAAAACTGCGACCTCTATTGCGAAACAGTTCGCGATTTAACTATTTCAGTATTACGCTGGTGGTGGTCGCTGGGACCATATTGTTGAATTTTCTGAATGTCCTTTGTTTCATGTTGAAAGAAAGTATGACACTTAAGCCGTTTTTTTCTCTCGAAACCCCATGCTTTGTCAAACCTAACCACTTTGCCTGAAAAGCAAGGAAAATTAATATCGCCCGAAAGAAAGAATAACACAGCGCAAAAAGCTTTATACAAATTAAAAAGTGCAAAAACTAAACTTATAACTTGTGTTTTGAGTACGGGACATTTTACTGCGGAGTGTGAAGGCGAGACATTTGCGGCTAAGAAACTGTGCCACAGTTGCACCGGCAGTCCTTGACATTAAGTACGTCATGGCCAAGAGGAGAGGTAACTACTGCGTCGTGAGCGGGGACAGTCGGCGTGGCCTCGTACCTGACAGGAGGGTGAGGTCGGAGATCAGGTGCGACTGCCAGTGGGGTGCGGTGGCAGGCACTGTCTGCTCTGTGAGTGTGGTAAAATAACACAGCAATCACGCATCACACCGCCGCTGCACCAGACCGGTATCACGGTTTGGTTATAGTGGCGCGATTCTCGTGTTTCCCGCTGCTGCCCTGGCCGGAGTCGGACCGCACACTGACGTCCTTCCGAAGGGAGATGGATACGTTCCGTTCCCGGGGGCTGGAGGGGCGCATAATTCACTCCCCGTCCCTGTTCTCCCAATAAAGCAGAAAGTGTTGAAAACAGCGAATTTGTAAAAGCTCCATTAGCTGGGTTCCCGTATCGACAGAAAAGCCTAAGCGAACCATCGCTCGTTTTCAAATCCCGTTGACGCCAAGCTTCGTGCACCAGGGCCCAATCTCATCAAGTACCGTGATCGCATTCAATCTTCCAATGTCGTAGTATACGGCATATTGGTGCGCAGGCCTGCAAAACTTTTGAAACCGGGGATATCTCGATCTTCAGCCTAGCGTTCTCCCGACTGAGCTATGTCGACAATGAGCGCGGGCAAACCAAACGCCGTGGTTCCCTAAGTGCGGCATTCTGAGCACTCCATTCACGGCATGCCGCACTTACGCATTTACGGCATTTGGTAAGATTGGGCCCAGATGTTTATCTGTCTTGTAGTTGCGTTAGTGATACTAACTTACCGTATCAAATCCTCGGCACAACCTCCGCCACCACTAACAACGTTAACCACTCTAACCTTGTTTTCCATCCACGAGGTTTTTACGTAAACAATTATTTAAAACGGAACATGTATTTCACGCCTGACCGAACAGCCGGAATTGTCCTCCTGTCGGTGAACTAGTCGGTATGAGGAGCATGTCTTGGAAGCGGGACAGGGAACAACTGCACGTGCCGCTTCACCCCCGCTCCCCTATTTTACTGACATTCTGTAAAGCGGTCTAGTCGCATGACATGTTGTATGCATGTTGTATTGAATTTGTATTTCATATTGTATTTCATTCTGAAGGACCATCTGATGTTTATATTGCAACAAAAGTGCAGTGCAGCCTTTGGTTGCATGTTTGCAGAACGATCTGCCTGGATGTTTTAGTCCGGGCATGTTTGCAGATTTTTGGACCTCCCTATGTGGGTTAATCTCTGTGCAGAAGCCTTGTGAATATTGATACTACAATCTGATGATTGCGCAAACAGCACTATTGCCAATTGCTTGTTTTCGAAGCAAAAACTATTATACGGAGGAGTGTAGAAAAACTTACCTAACTATGGTCTGATCTGCAGACTTAAACCAGTACCCACCAGTGCAGAACCAGTAGGTATAACCAGAAGTGCACAGCATACGCATCCTACTTCGAACGGGGCCAGATAAGTGATATTGCACAACCCAGGGGTCCCGTAAGAATGTGCGTTACAATAACAGGCAACAATAAGGTAATTCTTACATTGGTTCCTTCCCCTCAAAATAACGATGAGGTGTAAATACTCCATTATAATAATGTCTCGTAACCTAACGTGGATTACCTGGTATTCATTAAAAAAATGTAGTGCAGCCAAGTAAGTAACTACATTATGTTTAACAGCTGACTAAATTGCTGTCACTGTGTTGGCCGAAATGGTACACGGAGACCGGAGATGCTGTGTCTTTGATGTTCCCGTCTGCCACAAGCAAGACTATCACCCGGGTCGATCGCATCGTCAGCTATGCAGCATGGCCAAATGTCGCTGTCTTTACAGCCCGACAGTAAACCCCGCACAGATGCCAATGTCCTGGCGTCATGCAGCACCAATCGCGCATTCTGAGTGCCTTCACAGACAGTTACGTCATACGTGTGTGTCCTGAGTACCGCTCGAAATGGAGCCGCTGCGCCAAACACCGCAGTCAGGCACGTGGTGGGTCCTCCAGCGAACACGGTCTGTGTTATCAACACACCCCGATCCTGGGGAAGACACTGTGTTACTGTAACAGAGCCATCATTTTCGGAAGCTCGGCGGCACTGGCGTCTGACATGTGTCCTCTAGCTGGAATTGCCCGAGTCTCAGACATGTGTTCGGCTACGTTAGGCCTGCACCAGTAACGCTGTGCTGTGTATGGTAGAACAATATCGCTTTTCCAGTTACCACTGACCACGGTACCCTATGATCGGCTGACCATGCATAACATTCGTGCCCTTATACGCCGACAACGTCAGTGTTCTTCGCCAGCCAGCCTTGCTGCGCTTCTTACGAGGGATGGTAGGAGCGATCTGATGTGTTGTCGTCTTTTCTCAGAGCGCTCCGGCCCGGTCACCTGCTACTCCGTGCACGAGACGTTCCGCCTGGGAGAGGTGTTCTCCGACGAGAACTGCCGAAGAGTGAAATGCATCGAATTCATGGGCGAAGGCTTCGTCACGGACGTGGAAAAGTAAGATATCAGTGTGGCATGTTCCAAGCGTTGATGGTTATGAAAAAATAATTTCAGCCAACAATTAGGTAGGTACTCGTTTTCACACCGCGAAAGTCGCAACTTCAACAAATTGAACTTCCCTGGCATGATAGCTGTTCAAGTAATCTATTTTTCCAACGCAATGATCTCACGGTATATTTGCATTAGAAAGAGGTGATATCCCATATACAACGTAAATCATTCATCAGAGTTATCCCAAATTCGTAATTTATGTTTCTTAAAACTAATTTGTTTTAATACTCATGCTTTAAGCAATGAAAAATCAGATATAAGCGTAACCACATAAGTCTGATTTGGCGGATCCGTTTGCGCACCAGCCAAGCCGCATTTCAAGGAGACTAAGGAGCAGATTTGGTAAGGTGAGAGCCATTGAAAACGCTGCGTCACGCCCGGCTCACTGTTATCGCAGTGGATCTATGCACGCGCCAAAAACACCAGCATCCGACCAAAAATGCCGCTTCGTGATGAAAAGCTGACCTAAAATGCCTCTGTAATCTGTAATAAGTAGAGCTTAAAGCAAAGAATGTGCTGGAAAATTGCACGAGTCTTGTTGTTAACCGTTATTTTTAAACCTTCCTAGTGATGTCATCTATGTTCCACAGTAAGAACAATAATAAATGCGGTTGATAGAAAGTCACAGATAAACTGGACAGAAGCCTGATTGCTGAATAGTCGCCCGCCAGCCTGCTGTGACCATGCTGTGCCTGATGTGCTGTGATCTGACGCTGGTTGCTGCCTACCTGCTAGATTGTCATGTCGGCTGTGGTGTTAGACCGTGCAGCGGTGGTGCTGGGTGCGCCGTGACGTGCCGTGACGTGCCGTGACGTGCCGTGACGTGCCGTGACGTGCCGTGACGTGCCGTGACGTGCCGTGACATGTCGTGACGTGCCGTGACGTGTCGTGAGTGCCGTGAGTGCCGTGACGTGCCGTGAGTGCTGTGAGTGCCGTGACGTGCCGTAAGTGCCGTGACGTGCCGTGACGTGCCGTGACGTGCCGCGACGTACCGTGACGTGCCGTGACGTGCCGTGAGCGGTGCCCGCTGACCCTCGGTGTGCACTACTGCACCATCTACTGCCCACTCGGCAGGACACGGACGACTGCAGAGGGTAGTGTGTCCAGCTTGGTCCGACAGTACGTGAAAGAGGGGTAGAGAGAGGGGTACAGCGCCTGCTTCTTCTGACTGTCCCGTGTCAAGAAAGAGAGGTTCTGTATACCTTTGTAAAACCCCCTCCAATCGAACAGCTCAGGTTTGTTTCACAATGGAAACACAATTCTAAAGAATAGTGTTATCCAATGTTCAACCAACCTTCGGTTACCTATATCAGTTGCTCCGCAACTGAGTCAAAATGGCATGTCCGTAAGCAGTTCCCCAATTAGGAGGACATGTGTGTATGTGTATGTCCACTGATAATGTTCGCACGTGGCTGACCGTGTCCGCGTGTCTCCGTGTCTGTAGGTGTCCCCTGCCGGACATCCCCGAGGGCGCTGACTGCACAATGACGGAGGCCACCGAGGAGAAGTTCCCACAGTGCTGCCCCAAGGCGGTGTGCAGAGCTGTTTGAGCAGGCCATCGCATCTCGGAGGAAGTGGATCTGATGCTCCGGGGTCTGTCCTATAGCTGTGCTGGTGCTTTGCTCTGTTCCTTTGTATGTGTTTCTGCCTTATATGGTATTGGTGTCTTGGATTGTATAGTAT